>JAPYZI010001958.1:0-27219 GCA_030523105.1 Ophioninae sp. A BG-2022a | reverse complement strand
AAAAAAAAAAAAAAACAAAAAAAAAAAAAATAACAAAAAAGTGAAAAAAGAACGGTGCAGCACGTACACTCGTTTACGAGGCGAGAGAGCGGAGAATTGCCGCGCGAGGGACACGATAGGGATACCTCCTCAGATCGGATCGCGCTAGCGCCCGCGACCGCCCGATGTCGTCGTAATCGGAGAATCATCGGGTTGTCGCGCGAAGACCCGAGGAATTAACTTTAGCGCGCGGAGGTGAAACGCGAATATCGAGTCTAGCTCGCCTTTATAAATTTATATTCTTCCCTCGGGCTCGCGGTTCTTTCCATACGTGGGGGGCTTGTCGAACACGCGCCCTCGTCTTCGGGAGATTCGATCTTATTCGCCTCGATATCGCTACGGGACTCCGCGGTCTACACGACCGTCCACGAACTACGTTCCGTCCTGGGATACGAGGGATGACGTTCAACTTTGAATCTCTCGATTCCAACGATTTATTTCTATTATTTATCCTCTCAACACTTCGTCCAACGAAACCTGACAAATATGGACATTCGAACCGAAACGATTAAGACTAGACACTTTCTTCGCGTATTTCATAAGCAATATATGAGAAAAAGAACATTTTCGGTCATTTTATGGAGTTGTATGTCGAAATGAATTTTTTTTGTTTCGCGGAGTGGCGTACATTTTTTAAGAATTTTTTTTATTTTATTAACAACGTGAAGAAACGTGAAAAAAGAGCCCGAGGTGAAATAGACGAGCTTGTGGACGGAAAACGGAAAAACGTTTACAGACGAAGTTTTAATACTTAATCGTTAATCCTTAAGCTAAACAAACGATATTATTTATTTTTTATTTTGCAAATACCGTTCGGTGGATTTCAGCTACGAAAATCACGGATATATGTTTAATAATTTTCTACTTCTTATAATTCGATCATTTTTCTAATATTCAATCTTTATCATTTTAAGTATCAATGATTCAATATTGCAGTTGTAAATCGCTGATTGAGAATTTTGCAATTGTTATTTTGAGATTTACAAGCTATCGGCGATAGTTCGTTGATAGTAAAAATGATAAAACTATAAAAATATAATATAATAAATTAAACCAAAAAATGACGTAATTATAAATATACGATACAATAAATTTGCTAACAAATATTATGAAAAGAGATTGAATAATGTTGCAAGTGAGCTTGAAAAAAAAATCATCGTTGTCGCATCGCATGGATTAAAATTTGGCCGTTATAAAATCGTTATGAATCACATCAAAGTAACATTTCCAAGCCTAGGATTTTTGTCATTTCTCGCGTGTCCGGCGAGCGAAAATAACAAACGCGATTAATTGTTACGAGTCGTCTGCGTGGAAGCTTCGTACGTACATACGTACGACGAGTGGCTGCTTTGTACCGAGGATCAAGATTCGCTAAAGAGAAGATCTATGGAGTAATACGCGAACGTAGATCATACTCGCAAACGTACGCGCGTATTTCATACGCGAACATAAACGTACATAAATATTTTAATGTACGTATACAAACGGAGGTACAGAAACGTACGGAGATGATATTTATACGCGTCGTTGCGTATTATCGTTACACGGTTGTATTCCACGGGGATATTGCACTAAACACGAGAATCGCGAGCACGCGTCTGGTTACTCAGGCTTTATATTATTATAAAACGAGAAAATGAAGAAAATGATGGCCACAAAATGGGCAATGCCGAGAAACTATCGTCCATTTCTTAGCGAATGTTTTTTGGGAGGAAGATGAAACGAGGAATGGAGAAAGTTGGATTCAGGTTTGCGAAAGTCCATCCCCTTTGCCCGGTACGCTGTGTCACATCAGCCAGCTAGACAAGTGAGAGGTACGCCGCTCATTTGTTTCTCCGCTTTATAGGCGCATTCCTTGGGTGTTATCGCGTGCCAGGCGTTTTGCCATGTTACGTGGAGAACACCCGGGAAAACTCGAGAAAGAGAGAGCACCACCCACGCCTCGGGGCCGTGACAGCGAAACGTATAGCTTCATGGATATGTAAGGGACAATATGTATTTGAGTGTACAGGGTGACAAAAGTTAGCTCCTCAACGAAATTTTACATTTCGATTATCAGAATCGTGAAATTTAAACAAATGTCAATTTCTAGTGAAATAGTAATTAATAGTGATGAATTTCTGAGTACTCGTTTAGAGAAATTGTGCTCAAATAAATTATGCGATTTTATATGAGCAAAATATATTTTTAGACTTGTCGAGAGATGTACTATAAGAAATGGAATATCTTCTTCTGATATCATATTCTGATATCATATAAAAATGAGGACATTGAAATATGAAAAAGAGCTTCCAGTGCAGCGATGAAAACTTTCACAGCATTCTAAATCAGCTTCTGCTCTATGATCTTTTACAACATAAGAGAATATTTTCTATTTCGAGCTTATCTGTAGCGTAAGATTTTTTCTTTTGCTCTTTTATCGACGTTCATTTAAGAATTTTTGTATTACGATCGATGCTCATTAAAATAGGTCAAGTTTTATTTTTATTTTTGAAAATTTGGTGTCTGATTCTATCAAATTTATTTTTTATTGTTATTAAATTCCGAAGCTTCAACGAAAGCATTCACAATTTTCCATTTATTAATTGCTTAATAATGCACCTCTTCATTATAGCACAAAATATAATGAACAAAAAAATTGTCTTTTTTCGAAAAACTAAAAAAATCAAATAAAATCCAAGAAGGTGCTTCCTACAAGGATTGATGCGAGGTGTTCCGACGTTTCATTTCGACATAATTTTTCAGGACACCCTATATATATTTTCTCGAGCGAACGCCACTGAGATGTGGCGGCGCGACGCCTCTCTCGCCCTTCTCGCGAGCGGGAGAGGATAAATCGCGCGCCGTAGCACGTGCCGCCCAAGACGCGCCGCGCCTGGCTCTGTACGGGGGAGGAAAAACTTTCCCGGACTTCCCGCTACGGGATACGAGTCGAAAAACGAGCAATCCAAGTCCCATTACTCATTATGCAAATTCACATTAATTATATCGCACTCAAGAGGCACCAAATACCTTTGATAATTACGATAAGAGATTTTTTTTAATAAATCTACTCTATTATCGATACCTGATAAGACGTCCATTGTTTTTTTGACGCCTGATATGTGTTCTGTTTAAAAAATCTGTTAAATTAACAGATTTTTTATTTATAATGCAGCTAATATACGATAGGGAAAAAACATTGAAAAGTAATTATAATAGAGGGATTAAAATAATAAAACAGATATATATCAAGTAAAAATATTCCGAGTCAATGATAATAAAATTAATAATGGCATAATTTATAATATACAGTCAAAATTAAATGCTGTTTTCTAAATATATTTAATTCTCAATTTATTATAAATCGAATTATCGTATTTTTAAAAACTTAGTGAATGTCGATGTCATAGTATTGATTTCGAAGAGAATTTAAATCAAGACAACTCATCGTAGTTCTTCGTGGGAAATTATAAAGTACTGTAAGATTTTAATGTTACTGATCGATATTTTCTAATATCTCCAAAAAATGTTTTGAGGACTGTCCTCACAATTAAAAAAAAATGGTCGCAGTCCTTTATAATAAATAAATATTTTCATTGATAATTAAGGAACTTTTCTTATTCGTTTATTTATGTGAATATTCATATAAACAACATTTAATATTTTATAAACCAATGTAACCCAAACAAACGCAAACGTATTAATACATATATTTTTATCAATATTTACATACATCGAAAAATGATTTTGAAAATATTTTGGAATTATATCTGACTGTAGAGACTTCGTCGCTTTCAGCACAATTTTCCTAGTTCAGTTTCACGTTAATGAAATTCATGAATTTAATAAAATTCACGTTTTTCCGTATACGTGAGCTTTCAAAAAGTGTCAAGCGCAGCAAGCCTTCATCCCGGTCACTCGGGCATCCTGCGAATAAAGCGGACGTTAACACACCGACCAGCATTAATTAAATCCAGCGTAAGAGAAGTCAACAGCGAAAACCTCCGGAGCTCGTCCAGCTGGGAGTGAAAAGCCGAAAATTCTCGTAGCATGAGGAGTGGACTGTCGAGTCCAGTCGACGGAAAAAATGCCCGGGAAACTTGTCTTCGTCCTGATCATTCTCGGATGCTCGCGTCGAGAGTGTATACAAATGTATTCATTTTTCCCGCTCGTACGGGATTACTTCATTGTGATTAATGGAAAAACGGAATTATAAAAAAATTCATTTCGGACGATTCAACGAGATGACGGAAAAAATGATAAAAGTTGTGCATGAAATTTCGTTACATAATATAAATACGTAGAATGGGACCAATAAATAATCTCGTGAAAGACATTTAAACGAAAATAAACGCAAAATGAAAGAAAAAAATTATTTCTTTTTATAAATAAATGACATTAGCTTGAACTCAGCCCAGATTTTTTTACAAAAACATTTGTATTTACCAAATCCCAATGTAAAGTATTGGCCATACAATTGGTCAGCATTTTTCATTTGTATTTGATCAAAATGTTTTTTTTTGTATGTCACAATATTCTAGTATTGGAAAATTCAAATGAACCCAAACCATGTCGTACAATAAATAACATTAGCTAAGAACTCCAGTGAGCTTTTTTGTAATCGTATGTCAACCAAAAGAAACATTATTTAATTATCATTACATTATGATACGTGACTTATTATAATCATGTTCTTTTAAAACGAAAAATGACACGATTATCGATATCGACAAATTATCAAAACAAAAAAATTAAATGAAAAACAATAAAGTTCAATAAATATTAAATATTGAGTTCCACCATAAATATTAAGAAAAAAAAAATCAGCCAAGAGTAAAATGAATAAAACTATACCAAAATTGCACAAAACGACTATTTTTTCGAAGCGAAAAAAATTGTTTCGAAAAAAATCACGCATCATAAAGACGGTTCAAGGTTCAACTAGCAGTTTTATCACCGTGATCCCAAGTTAACCTTCGATCCGTGAATCGGGCATGAAACGTTGGAAGTTCCTGTTGAACAATTCGCGTCACCTCAAGGGACTAACGACTTTTTATAAATATTCACAGTAGCGTAAATCCTTAAGAAGCGAATGAGCATCGGAGTATTTCGCGTGCGCTTTGCCGGCGTGTAAATGCACGGGAGTGCATAAATATATACGTGTATTCTATTTACTTCATAAAGTGCACACTCCTACGAGGACAAACTTCGTATACACGAAGATATGACATTAAAACACCCAAGTACACATTTCACTTTATTTGTGTTCGTAACTGTGTGTATGTGTTTATTTGTGCATAAATAAATAAATAAATAAATATATATGTCAAGTTGGCGAAACGTGTTATTAGATTGAGTCAGCCCACGCGATGCCAAAGCACGCTCGCCCAGTCCCGGAACTTTCTTTCGCTACGACTCTCGTGAGGCGCAGAGATTGCGCCTCTGCAAGAGAGAGAAAGAGAGAGAGAGAGAAGAGAGACGGCTCTCTTAAACGCTCGTAATTATCGCCCGTATCCCCGTCCCTATCTGCATATATTATTTTGCCATTTTTATTCCCATCTCTAATACGCAAATTCGTATAAGTGTGCACGCGTGTGCACGTTCAACATTCGTGCACTCGTGTATAGGTGATCCACGATAAAAGTCGACGGATCCAACGTACTTTGTAATGCGCTCTATCACACGTAATTACTCGCGTCCTGTGGACGATTATTTTACATATATATACGTGGACGAGTCATTTTGAAAACGTTCGTTTGAGAGGAACATCCTCGTCGTGCTTAAGATTGCGAAAACTCCAATTGCTTCGGAAGCTCCTTTCGATGTTTGGTTACTGAATGGATTCTCGTGAAGACTTGAAAATTAAAGAATTTGTTATTATTAATTATAGCTGGACATGTACAATAACGATATGTCAATACTTTGAAGCTTTTTTGCCAGCCAAAATTGGTCAAAAGAATTTTCGAAAGTATATTGGACACAGTAGAACGAAACTTCAATTTTGTGACAGATCATGTTGGTTGCTTAATCGCAGGCTTGATTTCATTAAAGGCTCATATGTTTTGTAACATTGACAGCCGTTTTTGAAATATATAGTCGATTCGTAAGAATGCAAATGAATATTCTTGTGTTCAAAATTGTACCACCTTTGTTACAATAATTAGAAAATAATTATTTATATTTTTAAGATTTTCTTTTGCTACACGTGACTATAAATAAAAGCTTGAGGTGCTTAAAATTTAGGCACATAATCTTTCTTTCCTACATTCATTAACGCAACAACTGTATTTAATTTACTGTAAAACAACTCGTTCTTGAATCATTTCTCAAATAACATTTTATTTCTGAAATAGAATTTCTTCGTAAATATCTTTCTAATAAAAATCCAAATAAATGTATTAAATAAAGAATCGGAAATCGAGTATGAACGTTTCATAATAATTCCTCTAATTACTATTTTGCCAAATTAAATACGGTTAACGAACTTATAAATTTTATCTACATCGTTTAATTAACTTTTATTAAAATAAAAAATTTTCAATGCCCCAAGTTTTTGTTTATTGTCAAAAATGTGTGACGTGGAAAAGAAATTTATATCTTTTTAATATAAATATATCTTTTTAATAAAATTTATATCTTTTTAATATAAATTTTGTCTTCATGCACTCATGTACGGGGCAAACGTGGCTCTCTTATCGAATTGCATTCGAGACATAGCGGCTATCGAATATTCCGTGCTCGATTGCTCTTCTTCGATTGACACTCCTCGCTCCAAAAATTATTATCTTCCGTAGCCTCGCGCAGGCCAATTATAAATTAGGGTCTCGGTATAAAGCGAGGATAAAGAGTACCGATGTGTGTGTGCGTGTTTTTTTTTTCTTTCCTCGTACCGCTGAGATAAGACGCTCGAGGATAATAAGTCTCTCGCTCTCTGGATCTCCGCATATTTTTTCGCGCGCCAGCTACAACCTTGGGATCCTCTCGAACCGATGCGCGGCAAATAGCCGATCTCTTTTTCGCCCCGCCTCATGTATATCCCCCATTTTTCCTTTTGCTTCGTTTTATTTTATGTTTTTTTTTTGTTTGTTTTGTTTCTTCGTTATTTTTCACCCCTCTTTTCTTCTATTACCATCCACGGAGTGGACGGTGGCTTCTAAGCCTCCGAAACTCTTTTATCGGCGTATACGTTGTTACGATACGAGCCGACAGTGCGGCCAACGAATTTCGTTGGTATGTGCATGTTCCTCTCCCGCTCTATCTCACCATCCTCTTCCTCCATCCCCCAACCTGGAGATTTGCTGGATGCATAATGTGTGTACGCGGTACCGATCCTCTCAGCTTCTCATCTCTTTTTTCTCATAGCCCCAAATCCCGATTCTTCTTCTTTTTCTTTTTTTAACTTTTGCATCTTTGCATTGGCGATAGCCCGTTCGAGCTTTTTGCTCCTTCTTTCTCTTTCTCTCTCTCCCTCGCTTTATTTATTTTTTCACTTGTTTTTCTCGTTCTTATTATCCGAGAGCACTCGTACGATATCTGAAGAACCCACGAGTCCCAAAAACTATCTCTCCGTGTTTCGTAGGTGTGGGTACGTGCATATTTACAAATATACATAGAGAGAGAGAGAGAGAGAGGTTCACGTATTTGCGAATAAAAAAAATTCCCGCGACATCGAGTTTTGCATACAAGAAAACGAAAGTTAATGAAAGGCAGGAGGGGTGGTGTGAAAGTTCGATACAGATGCCAAAAATGGAATCTCGTTTCGATTTCAAAGCGAACAGATCGCCCAGCAAAATGCAGTTTCTTCAAGCTCGTCGAAATACACTCGTTGCTTTAGTACGTTGTTACATAATAATGATAATGACAACAATAATAAGATACGCCACGGGGAAAAAAAGACTCGCGTATCTTACTTCCCTCGAACGAGTTTTCTACAAAAAAATAATACTCCTGCAAATGCTTTCATTCGAAACCGTATTTAAAGCGAATCTGAAAAAAAAAAAGAAAAAGATAAACAATCACCGGAATAAAGAGGCGAAGAAAATGAAGCGAATCTTCAACTGGATCCTTACAATGCAAATTGAAGCGTCATAAGAAATAAATTATGCGATGCGTGAAAACATATTTCGTACTGTGTATATTATTTATACAATATTATTATTTAAAAAATGTTAATATTTTTGGAATTATTTCACTTATTTGAAGTCTTTTATCTCTCTGTAGTATATATAAATTAATGAATATAATATAACAAAAATATGCTCAAATGACTACGATTAATAATTCATGAAATCATTTAATAATATAATTAATCCTGCAATATGATACGCATTAAACATTATAGATATTCATATATAAATTGATACGAAAAAATGATACGTTTATCAATATCGCTCGAAATACAAAACCGTAATGATCTATCGTTTACCACGTTGAAAACGATGATCGGGTATGTATGTTGTTTACGCCACATATATTAGCCTCGTCATAAAGCTGAGAACGGATACACACTCTGAGCTTTGCTGACTATGCAATAATTTATGTGTGGATATATATATATATATATATATTCATTTTCGGTAATTGCAACAAACACAAACTGGCGTAAAATTAACTCGTCGACGATAACGGCGCGCGCACGCGCGTTTAATCTTGTTCAATGGTGAAAACGTCCCTTCCAATTATGTTTGCGTACGTTGACCGAGGAAAATCGTTTAATTATTATTAATCTATTAAACGCGGAGGCACTTTGGATGGGCCAGTGCTGCGTTAATAAATGGCGAGGCTCGTAATGCGCCCCGCAATGCAGCTCTGCAACGCATTTGTGGGCTCGTAGCGACGATTATATTGTAATTCAAGCGTGAGGAGTGGCGGATGAAAAATTTTGTGGGTTCCGTTAACGCTCGACCGTGCATTATCAGTTCGCAAATAAGATGGCGTTGAACCACGATTTCTCAAAGTCCAACGAAACATTCTCGTACCCTCATCAATAGTTTTTTTATAATCGTTAAAAATCTTTGTTCGTAGGTTAATATTGCGGATTGATGAATGAGTACGTTTGAAAAATCGACTTATTAAACGGTCGGTAAATGTAAAAGGGTTGGGCGATGAACGGATTGCGACGATAAGAAAATTAAAGCCGTTGTAAAAAAAATATTTTTAATGAATAATTAGAATGATCGAAATATTGTTTGGGCATTTATGTCTACGTACATTAAGAAAATTACATACCAAATTTCATATCAATATATCAAAAATTCTAAATTCTAAAGAAATATTAATAATTCTAAATAATTATGAAATAATTAAATAAAAATAATAGGCTTTTACCAAGTTTTTTTCTTACCGGAGTTTCGATCCGGTAGTAAAATTGTTTGAATTTGTTAATTTCAGCTTTTATAAAAAAATGAAATATTTGATATCAGTAAAGATGAAAAAAAAATAAATATGGGAAGAAAAACATATTTCAAGACCTTTACACCTAGTAACCTGTTAATATTGCCCTAAATCAATGTACCAAATGTCTAAACAATCGAACTTGACGTAATAAACAATAAATATAAAACAAATAATCACCGATGAAACGAACTGGTGAGTGACAAACGTATTTCCATAAAATAGAATAATAATGAAAGAGTAATAAAGAAGACCAAAATAATGTCAATAATAATACGATAGCAGTAAAACGATAAAAAAATATTAAAACAGAATAAATTATAATAAAAACCAGACGAAAGTAAACAGTAATCAAGAATACCAGATTCCGAGAGGAAAAAAATGAGGTCAAATGCAAATACAAATTAGAATAATACCATAAAGAACGAAGACAATGTGAACCAAGATCATGAATCTTAACATTTATTCTCCCCCTTCCGCTCTTTACACGACGCAGCGCGAGAAAAGAAACAAAAAATAGCGAACGTGTAAAAGTAAAAAAAAAAAAAGTTCTATCCCGGTGTGCAGGCGTTTCGGGCGGAGTGGAAACGCCCCTAGAAAACTAAACTCATAAAACTCGATGAGTTTTACCACACTGCTCTCCTTTTTTCCTTTCGATCTTTCTCGCTTCTCTCTCTCTCTCTCTCTCTCTCTCTCCCTCGCTTTCTTTCTTCCTTGTTCCAACTCTTCGCTTATTTCTGGTCGGCTCGCGTCTGCCGATCATTTTTTCGGTGTCAAACTTTTACGATCGACCCTCCGGGACCCACGAGAGGGACCGTTGTGTCCTGAGGCTGCTCCGACTGTTTCTACTCTCTCTCTCTCTCTCTCTGTTTCTTTCCCTCTCTCATTCTTTGGCGAACGCGACGCAAAAGATCACGAAAGAACGAACGCGGCAAAGAAGTCATTATATATACACATAAATACAGAACAATATCTCGGTACAGGAAGTCGAGAAAGATGGACACTTCGTGGTTTCTTGCGCCGCGGCCAATAATCGGCCAGGACTGGTTTTCGAACGTCGGCTCTGATCTCAACGCGATCTCATCGCGGCCAGTTCCAGATGAAGACCTCTCGACCGCGGAATATTCCCTCTTCGAAAGAACAACGACACTGTAATAACCGTGAGAAAGACAGCGAGAGGAAAAAAGGGACAGTGAGGGATGGACGAAGATGGAGAGAGAGAAAAAGAGACGATGATAATGATGATGATATTTTTTATTTTTCCCTAATCATAGACTTTCGGGCAAAAAAAGAGATCGTCATATAAAACATTAAAAATACTTAAACAGTAACTTAACAGAATAAAAGTAAAAATAATACAATAATAATAAGAAGGATAAAACAATAATAATAAAATAATGAAAAGAATGAGATTTGCGAAAAAATAGAAGCTAAGAAACCGAACAAAAGAAAATAATGCGAAAACCATAATAAAATAATGCCGAAAAAATTATAAAATAATATTAGAGAACAAGAAAATGAAAAGAGGGAGAGAGAGAGATTGATAGGTACAGAGAGGGATTAATTCATCGGTAGAGAGGGAGAGGGAAGAGGAAAGAAATTGTGAGAAAAAATGGTTCGCAATCGAAAGACCAGAAAGAAATATCGAACAAGACGAAACGATGTGGGCACATCCAATCCTGATCGAGACATACGTACAGCCTTCGCCAAAGATAAAGGGTACTGAAAAAAAATCCCTCAATTACGAAACGATTAATGGAGCCATGGAGATAAAATTGCGACGAGGCACTGCATCTGCTATGACATTTTTGTTTTATTTTATCACCACGAGCTTTTCTTTTTTTTCCCCCACTATGGAAATGTAATGGAGGCATCGAAGGGAGGTCTGCAATATTTTTCACTCAGCCTGTATATATGTGTGGGTACAGAGTGGTCCGTGGGTTGGATTTTAAACCCGTTGATTCGATGAGGATGTAAAACGAAGCTCCGTGTGGTATGCGAATACCCTGGGGAGCGAGGGGACCCTATGCATGGATATTACTTACACGTACACTCTACGTATATCCCAATGTACATAAACGCGCGTGCAGACACGAAAAGCAAAGTTGTGTACGTTCTGTGATATTTTTTAGTTTTCGAGGAAAAACTTTTTTTTCGAGGAAAAACCACCTTTTTTTTTTATTTATTTATCTCTGTATTTTTGTGTGTTCCCGTTCCGATATTTTTCTCATTCTATCCTCCCATCGTCGGTACAGTGCACACGAAAGAAGGTAAATAAATAAATAAAAAGCTACGCTTCAATAAAATCCGGGAAGAACATTAAAAAATGTTTTTCTTCGATGAAAATTGTAGAATAGTCGTGAAACATACACAATATTGATCATCAATGCTGTCAAAACTTGCACAATTGTAATGCAACGAATCTTCTTTTTTTTTATTCGATCGTTTCTTCATTTTCGCAATTTTTGAAAAAAAGGTTCTTTTTTTTCATTTATAAGTGTCGCAAAAAGGGTTTTTAAAAAATTGCAAAAATAATTCAATAAAAAACATGAAAAAATCAGTTTCATTGAAAACAAGTTTGCAAAAACCCTTTTTGTATTTTATATTTTATAATCACGCGTTAGGATAGATAAAAAAAAGATTTAAAAATCGTTCGAAGAGGTTTCATTTTTTTCCAAGCTTTCACGTATCTTGAACTCGAAACGAAAAGGAAAAAAGAGTCTTTACACGCACGAGATACATGAGTGAAAGAATCGGAGCGTACTCCAGCAGTTACTCCGCTTCTGGAGGAGAAGTCGAGACAGGGTGCGCGCGCGAGAGCAGACCAATAAATCATAGACCTGCCCTACACCGGCGCCGGCACGACTAAACTTTGCTTAGAAATTGGGATCCCAGAACCGTGGTGTCTGCTTGTTTCGGGCCGCACGAAGTATACAGCTTCGAGGGGTTTATAAGGATCGCTTGTCAGTGGCACGAGCTATAGGAACCCCGTGAAAATCAATCAAACACAGTCGTGAGCATCAGTTGGATCAACAGCGTGTAAATAAACGTTGGATATGAAAATTATTATTGTTGTGTAATTTCAATGGTACGGTTACTATTATTATCACTGGAAGTCAAAGAAAACGATCTTGATCAATTTCTCAATTTTATCTTGAACCGATTCAGATTGTGAAAGTCACGCATACATCTTTTTTGTTTTACGATAAACAATTTTGAACTTTAATGAAAAAGAAATAATGTTTTGGATAATAATAAAAATAAAGAAATAGGAAACAAATAATTGGTTCGATTTCAATGAATTTCAAATATTTTCGTATGTAATTTCGAACAATCGTCGATTATTCACTTTGGTAACTTATGTAGGTTGAACATAAGCTATTTTCAATGAATAACGTTGAAGTTATGCAAACTTGAAAATCATTCGTCGATAGTTGCTCATGAGAGAGAAATAATATTATCTCATTTTCAACCTACATACTTTTCCGTAGTGGGTAGCCAACAATTACTGGGAATTGCATTGAAAACTAGCTCGAGTCAATTATCCAAGTTGTATAAGATCTAAATTTACATAATTGGAAAAGAAACAATGTTTTTTTTTCTTTTTTATTTTCATAATCATCCAAAATAATTTCTTCTATTTTTCTTGCAAACCGCAAAGTAAATGAAAAAAATGTTTTTATGATTTTCGCAGCAGGGGTTAAATTACCGAAAATCGTTTTGACTATAAGTTCTCGCGCTTAGTACTTAATGTATAAACAAATAGTGAAAAAATGTATTTAATCAACGAATCAATCAGCAATAATTGGAAAACTGAACATGTATTCAGATTTTTGTTGATTATTGATAATTATACGGATAACTGAATTCCATCAATAAAATTTAAAGATTGACTAGTTTTTTAACTAGTTTTTTTATCGTTGGAATAGATGTCATCAGATATCATTGAATTTGGCAGCAGTTATTATCGAAAATGGAAAAACGAGCATTTCTAAATATAAAAATGTATATCTTCTAAAAAAAACGTATTAAAAATGACTGATTTCTAAATCATAATTGATATAATTATTTATAGAGCTTAATTCCATTTAAAAATACATGAAATAAAAAAAAAATGATTCTCGCTGTTCTCGAACGACGGGAACTTCACTCGTCAAATTGTACCGGTTGAACGCAACGAGAAAAGATCTCGGCGCGTCGAATTAATCGTGGCGCCGCAATAAAGCCACCGCATCGCGAGTGTCGCGTTCACCGTGGCATTATACATTCGCCGCAGGTACTGACCCCGCTCACGCCCATTAATGAGCACGCGGAACGCGCCCGTACGCACACAAAATACTCTCATTCCGTACCGGTCGCTCATATCCTACGCGTTGTACGCGTAATCGTTACCGCCCGAGCACACGTCCCTTTTGTTACACCCGCGGAAATGAACACGCACGAGCGCCTTATTGTCAGTCACGCCATTGCTAATTCACGCTAAGTACCTGTCATTGATACGATTGCAATTTCGCAACTCTTGGCAGCGACGGTATTCTGCTATTGGCGGCTTGGGTTCGTGTACGCTGGCTCCCTCGATCGCGAGAGGCTTTACAGCCGCGTGCACTCGCGCATATAATTACTCGTGATTTGTTTAACGAGCCTCGGTTTTCACCGGATCTCGTTGAAAAAAAAAAAAACGCTCATGGTCGCTCGTCAGTTCTCACGAAGTGTACATATACAAATATATCGATATCAAGTGACTTACATTTCAATAGAAAAAATTTTTTCACCAACTAAATAATTTGTTATAATACTGTAACAATATTTATCGCAATATAAATATAATATAAATTTTTATATTATATATATTTTTTTATATAATATAAATGTAATATAAAAAAATATAAATATAAATAAATAAAAAATAAATATAAATCGATTATAATTAAATAATTATTTATTTAGTAAAAAGATCAATTTATAAAATAAGCTAAAAAATAGTAGATAAACAATGAAAATATACATTTATTAAAAAATTGAGAAAAAAACCCAATTGAGTATTAATCCACGTTTACTTTTTATAAAATCGATCATTTATTTGCAATAAAAAACAAAAAAAAACATTTTTATTTTTATGCTAAGCGTAAACGGGACAAGTATAAATATTCACAAATATAAAATGAAAAAGATACGTACAAAAATTGAAGTATATAAATATGAAAGAATTAATTAAAAAAAAACATTAATAAACATATAAAAGCTTAAAAACACGTATGAACAGTAAAAAATATTTTCCAGACTTTTTGGACTGTTTTGTTGTCTCCATGAACTTATGTAGCAAGTTAGATACTCGTATACAAATATCGCACTATATGTAATAACATTATTTTTCATTACATGCAGTGCAATTTTATTACAGTTACATTGTGTACAACTCGTGTAATAATAATTTAATTAATACATGATATATAATGCGGTACATACAAATTTATATAACGTATACAATTTTATGGAATATTTAATTATTTGAGCTGGGAGTAAGGGAGAACAATGACCCGCGAGGTTGATACGTTAGGGTGCTCTTTAAATCTCTCTTTTTCTCTTCCTCCCCTACCCCTGTCACGCTTTATCTCTCGTTGCACCGGTCGCCTCTCCGTTCGAAATGTTATACCGTAAATTGTATTTCAAGGGAAGTGCCCGATACACAAGCCAGAAATGCGTGATATTTCGTGGCCGATATGATAACGAGATAGCGCCTCGAATGAGAGGTACACGAATATATTGGGCAGTTTTGGCCCACGTTCCTGGCGCTTCCTCGTCCCTGGCTCTTATTCTCTTTTTATTATTTTCTCAATCCCTCTCTCTCTTTCTCTATCTTTCTCTCTCTCTCTCTCTCTCTCTGACGGGACACCACGCTTATGACAGTTACGGTTGTACGAGTGCGCGCTTTATTGGGTGCGAACGTGAAGTACTATTGTGTGCCAAAGCTTCGATTAGCCGAGCACAAACCGAATCATTCCATTCCATTTTTCCGTCGACCCACATCTCCATCATTACGACCATTATCATCCCCAAAATATAAGGGAAATAAATTTCGAAAGTGTATGCGAAAAACTCTTCCTGAACTCGACGGACTCTAGCAGTTTTTGTTTTTTCTTTTTTTTTTGTTACAAGTGTACTGAACTTTTTTATTTATGAATTTCAATAACGGGAGAATTAATTCGGGAATTCGATGAATCCCCATAACGTGCAATAAATCAGTGGATACATTTTTGTTCGTAATTACATTTGTAATTATGTATAATTATTTTCGCTCGTAATTATGAAAAATATTTTGGATTCCGATACGTTTGGGACGATCCAAACGATGAGCTCTCGCAATAAATTTCATCTCCCCATCAGGTGTCAAGCATATTTACACGGGCGAATAATCATCGGAGAATTTAATTAATTAACGAATTGATCGAGTTACCGAGAACTTTTGAAATCATTCGTGCGCTTGTACCCTATTTATTAAATTGCAGTGATTCGATTGTACCAACTTCAAAATTGTTGTGATTATTGAAATGAAATTATGGAAATTTAGACGGAGGAAAAATCACTCGTTGGCCAACGATCATTTTTGCTGGAATAATTATTTTAATCTTATTAGCGAGATACCTCTCGAATCGCAAATTGAATAAAAATACTCGCCTCGTTTCTCACTTCGTTCTTACGCTTTTATAATAAAGTACCGTACTACCTCGGAACTTTACGTAATGCGAGCCCGTTCGGAAAATTAAGAAGAAATCCATACACTCTTACAAATTGTAAAAATTTAAAACGAAACACTTGACAAATTTGTAGGAATCACGAAAGCGATATTCAAAAACAAATTGACAACTTTTTTCAAAATCGATATATTATAAACGAAATAATTGACGATACTGAAAAATGAAACTTGGGTTGGAAAATGAAATTGATGTTTGAAATTTGGTTTTGTGTTAGGAAATATAATTGATGTTGGGTATTTGGGTTTGGATTAAGTAAAACATTTAATTTTCATTAATCAATGTTAATTCCATACATCAATGTTATTTCCAAAGCTCATAAAAAATGTCCAGCATCTAAACTCAAGTCATTCGCCACAAAAACAAACCAACCAGAGTTTCTAAAACCGAGTTTCTTGTGTTGAGATTCTATAGGAAGTGGTCAAAGTGCCCCAGACGAGTGGTTCGTAGCTGGACTGCCACGCGTCCGCCATCAACCGATTTATCGAGTGAATTATTCGTCCCTCTTTGCAACATGGAGACTTTACATGTGTCACGGAGGGAGCGCAGTCTCTGTCCCAGTGCGCGAGCTGGAGTAAGAATAAGTGATAGACAAACGGACAGATAGGGAGACAGACAGACAGACAGACGGAGAGACGTCGAGAAACATTGAAGAGAGTTTGCGTCTGGCGGTGGCTGAGGTAAGTCTCTGCCGATCGAGACTAACCCCCTGCCCCCCTCTTTTAGCGCATATACTCGTTCTTCTTCTTGGCACGAGAAAAGAACGTCAGAGATATGGATAGGCTGATAACTTCTCGGGGTATCCCCATTGACTTGCAAATCCAGGTGGTACGAAGGGATAGAATTGAACCGAGAGAATAATCGGAAGCGGAAGAAATAGAATGCAAGAATGTAACCAGGCACGAGAGTTGGATCGGTTGGTGGAGAAAGGCCAGTATTTCCACCAGTGGGGAGAACAAATGCAAAGGGAAGTGCAACGGGGTATTCTTTGCTGTGGGCTTCGTGTATATATACGCCTCGATAAATAAGGCGAACGAGGCAAACCGCGTTTGTACTCGTGTCTCGAATAATCGAGTAGCGAATATTCAGACGAAATTTTCCAATATTGTTTGTGAAAAATGCATGAGGCCAGGAAGGGACTCCACTTTTAGAGTTTTTCCCTTTTCGAATATAGCCTGAATCGGCTGCGAGAAGTGCATTGTTTCGTCGTATTCACAGCTTAAAGTTTGCATTCACTTTTCGTCGTTTCTCTTTTACAACGAACGTAAAAAGTTTTTTTTTCTTTTTTGTTTTCGTGGAACCTATTTTTTTTTTTTGGGACCCGCTGTATATTTTTTGTTATATTTTCTTGGAAACTAATTTTACGTGGTTTCACATTTTTTCCAACGAGGATAATTTTTTTTCAATCGGCATATTCGTTTTTTTTTAATGAACAGATTTTTTATTATTTTCTTTTAAATCAATTCGATGTTTAATCAGATTTTTTCAACAAGGGCACACATATTTTCACATTCAACATATCCGTCCATATATTCTATTTTTTTTTGACGGACATCACTTTTTTATATTTCCATTCGAACGAAACGTACAAATATTTGTATTTCATTTGGTGTAACTCATGTATTTTTAGTTTCCTTTCAACGAATCGTGCACATTGTAATCATATATTTCCATCGTTTTGTAGATTTATTTTTCATCGAACGTATGTCCGTATACATTTTTTTTGTTTCGTCGATCCGTACATTTTTTTCGCTCCAAATGTACGGTGTATTTTCGAAAAAAGCAACGCTGGCTTTAAAAAAGCTGATAAAAGCTCGGTTATTTTCGATCTCTCTGCCTCTCATTCTCTCCTTCTTTTTCACAAGGGACTTCATCATCGCATCGAGAACGGCGACCCGACGGTCCTAATTGTTTCGCTTAAGCCCCAAGAGGATCGTTTTCTCTGTTTTTCCTTGGCTCCCTTCTCGGAAACGCTTATATTTGTTTTTAACTTTAATTATTATTGAAATATCGAAGCCGGCCCTTGGTAGTGAGGACAGAGAAGCTCAATACCAAAGACTCTCCAAATGAAGGCAAATCGGGATCTCAACACGGTCGGTAAATTACAAAGGAATTCCCTATTGATGGAGCAATTTGTAGTCTCAATTAATGCCGAGCTCCGAAAATTCTCGAGAGGGAACGAAATAAGGAAGATGAGGAGCGAAAGAGATCTGTCTCGATAGATAGAGAGAAAGAGAGAGAGAGAGAGAGAAAATTGTGGAGTGAGCAGTCTGTGAGGTCTTTTCTGATGGGCTTGAAAGATGTCAAGCTCTTTTTCTCTCTCTCTCTTTCTTTCTCCTTCTCTTTCTCTCATTGCCTGTTTCAAGCACAGCATCCTCGTTGTTGTTCTATCCAACCGTAAAAACTGTGTCCCAATGAATTAGTCCCGTGGCCTGCTCGGTTACACGCCACTTCCTTCGCGAAGAAAATCTCCGTTCTCTCGACCGTGGACGATTATAAACACGAGTGGCAAAAAAAAAAAAAAAAACAAAAAGCTTAACCCTTGCGCGGGTGTACTTTGAGAGAAATGAAAGCGAAAATAAAAAGAATGGTGAAAAAAAAAACGGAAAGGAGGATGAAGCGTGTATAAGCTGCGCACTCGCGGCTGCAGAGTGAGACGTCAAAACGACGGTGACGTCATCAACGTCGCATCTCCACTGAACGAGGAACGTTACCCTGGTCACGTGAGCGCGAGAGCAAAATATTGAAGAGAGAAAATGTGGCTGCGCGTGATGAGCAGAAACGACACGCTTCATTACTTCGCCGGCTAAGGTAAACATCGAGCATGCAACGGAAGACCATTAAAAATAAAAATAATATCGAGAAATACGTAAATGAAAAATCAATAGTGGAGGCTAAAATAGTACGGTTCATAACGACCGGAATGTTAGCGTTGTGAAATTCAAGAAATATTAATGTTACTTGTTTTATTGAAATTCTTTTATTTTCGTTGTTATTAAAAATTAGATTTCGATTATCGAGATTTTGTTATTCTGAGTATAAAAATGAAAAAAATGTTCGAGCGATTTTCGTGGCTCAAATCTACCAGCGGAAATAGTGGAAATAAAAAGATTATGATTTTTATTGTGATTTAACCATGCGAGCTTCAACGTCACTCTTTATTTACACAGTATGCCATTTCGTTTCCAATATTCCAAAGCAATATCCGGTCATCTCAAAAATAAAATATTGTTATAAAGATGCATTGTTCAGTGGCGGAATTTTTTTCAAACATTGATAAAAAAAAAATATTCGACGTCCGCGGCTCGAACCCGCCAGCGGAAATTGTAGAAAAAAAATCCATGAATGTCAATTATACGAACATGAACTTTAATTTTTTTCCTCCAGCTTGCCTTTCAATACCAAATATTTAAAAAATTTGATCGCGCGAAGCTATCATACTAAAAAATACATTTCTCAATACAGCGTTACTTTGTCCAAACAATAATAACATAATTTTTATACCGTTGACGATTTAAGAAAAATTATGTTTTTCACGTGGCACAAAAATCAATCAAGAATTCGTGATTCTCGTAGCTCAAATTTAGCAGCAGGGATTTGTCAAACCAAATCTTAATTTTCGTTGCCCGTCAATCATGTAAACTTCAATTTTCATAATTTTCCATTTTTCTTTAAGAAAATCCCATTTTCTCAGGAATTTTCTCGGACGCAGAAAAAATCTGGTAAATTATGAACATCTCGATTTTCCGGGTGATTTTCGAGATAATGATTATTATAAATGATTTTTTATATTTCACGATACCTTTGCCCGCGATCTTCTCGTTCCCGAATGTCACTAATTTGTCCATTACTCATCGCACCGTGGGAGTGTGCCTGAGTTTATGCACAGATGTCCCGTGTGTCGGAAGATTAATACAGTTGAGAGAACAATCGTGGTCCACGTCGTAGATCGTTCCAAGACAATAATGCAAGCGCGAGCTGCGAACCCACACTCGCGAGAATTCCGGGATGTATTATCCAAGGGAGTCGAGCGAATCTGAAACGAGTATCGTAAATTTGCCAAGACTCGCCTCCGACCGTTAGAAGCGCAATTATGTGGGGGGAAAACGAGAAGTACGCGAAAAATGTTAGAAGTCATACCGCGTTCTTTTCGTCCCACCCTCGGACCTTCTCTCTTTCATCGTTTTGTGGCGTCCGAAAGATTTGAATTTCTGAAGTTGCTGCTTTTTTTCTCATTTTCTGTCATTCTTTTTTTTTATTTTCTATCTCGACTTTGTTTTATTCATTTTCTTCTCGCTCTTATTCTTTCTCTTATTTTTTTTGTATTTATTTTTGAGTTAAGTTTTATTTTTAAGTTAAGTTTAAGTTTATTCGTAAGTCCAGTACTTTGTGAGCGAAATTATATTATAATGCTTATTCTTCTTGCCCGAATAGTATGCTAGGGCATATTAAAATTTATCAATCAACGAATCAATCGATCAATCTTTCTCTCCCTTGCTGCCAATGTATTATTTATTACTGTTTGCATACTGATACCTATTATTATTGCTGATATTTTCATTTATCTTTTCCCGTTGTCAATTATCTTTGTCTACATATCTTGGCAATAACATAATTTCATTTTTCATAGCCAAAAGTTAACTAAGGCATAATAAATGTATCGATCAATGAATTTCTCTTTTGATCTCGCTGTCGGTTTCTCCCTATCGCTTCTTGTCTTTTGCTCTACCTCTTTTGCTTTCGCATTCGTGCTCTCTCTCCTACTTTTTTCTTTTCCTTTCTCTCGTTTTGTTCCTATCGTTCGTCTCTTTTGATTTTTCTCCTTTTTCCACCGTCTCTTTTTCTCTTTTATTTTCCTCTCACTTTATCACTTTTTTCTCTTTCAGTTTCCCTCTGGATGTCTCTTTCTCCATATTCCTCTTTATCCATCTATCCATCTCGCACCCTCTTTTTTATTCATTCCGTTTCTCTCGCTCTCTCTCTCTCTCTCTCTCCCTCTCTCTCCTTCTCTCTACCTCCGTTTCCCATCCGTGGGCATCGTCCAGTCCGCGATTTACGGGAGGCTGGTGGCACGTGCGTCACAATCAAATATGTAAATCGGAGCAAAGCTCTCGAGCTCCGATATTTGTCGGATAGAGAAAAAGAGAGGGGGAGGCACGCGCTCGAGACTCGTTCCACAACTTTTGTCCACACGGAGCCATACACGCCCGTGTACACGTACACGCGTGCGCGAGGGCAAAACCAAAGTTGACAACTATCCACGGACGTATCGAGTGGCACGGTGCATTGCACGCTCAGCCTCCCACACCGAGTTGTCGATATGCAAGTCCCGCGATATGCGCGACTAAGCTGCAACATCGCGAATGCCATTAAAACGAGTACAGAAACATTGAAAATCGACGTAAAATATGGAGCTCGTATAAAACTGATGCTTTTCCATTTCTCTTGATTATAGTCGTTTAAAAAAAAATTTTTTTTAATTGTTAAAAAAACAAGACAAAATACCATCGTAAAGTCCCTTTGAGAATTATTTATATGTTTATTTAGTATGCGCGAGCGTCGTTAGAATTCATTCGCAGAGATACGCACGGATGAATGCCTGATTGAAAATTATTGAGGAAGATCGCAGCGGCGCCAGCGTTAGGCGGGCATATCCGAGTAATTTTTCTTTTTCGTCAATATTATTTTTTATTATTTTTTTTTAAACTTGAAGTATGGATATTTTATGTAAAGCTTAAAGTTTCAAGCGTGCAATTTTAGAGGGCATTGAATCTTAAATGTAATTTAAATTTTGAATGTATAACCAATCTGATATTTTAATTAAATAAAATTGTATATCATATGGTGTAAATAAAGAATAATTTGTGTAAATTTTATGCCGCTAATCGTTGAATTATAATATTAAACTTGTGAACGATTTACTGGACGAATTCACTTAACGCGACATTTCTCTCTAAACTTTAACTGCAAATTCAAATTAAAGTTTCGAATAATTTTCGAATTTGTTTCAAGACGGCATGCAAATTTTTCGGAAAATTGATCGCTCAATTCTCTCCGAATTTTAACACGATTTTTTGTTTATAGATGATCTATTTCACAAATGAGAATTTATGGAACATAATTATTTTTTCTGAGCTAGAAAAATACATTTAATTTGAAAAATGAATGTAAATTTCAATCAGCTATAAATCAAAAAAGGAATTTTTTAAAATCTTACGACACGCAGGGCGTATACTTGGGCGCGCCCTCTTAACGGCCGATAATACTCGGAGCGTCTTTACTTCGTCGCAACGTATCAGTTGCATATGCAAATTTATTCTACCTTTATTTTCGTCGAGTATCAACAAAAAAAAGGAAAAATATCGATGAGGGCATTGAATTTAGCTCGAGACGGGAAAAATGTTGAAATACGTTAATAATAAAAATGAAAAAAAAAAGAAAAAGGGCGTATGGGTAGCGAGACCTCACGACAGTCGATCTTGGCCGTGACAAATCGTTTTTATGTAAATGTACGCGTACACGAGCAAGAATAATCGAAATTGAGTAGGAGCCTCGGCCGAAGATTGATCGACGTTTCCGGGTTACGCCTAAGGCTTGTCCGCGCCTCATCACACGCGAATGAAAATCAATTCAACTTGCTGCAAAATTCACATATGTATCGGAGACAAGTAGATAAAGAAAGGCAGTTATGGTTACGCAAATATCAATCCGCAAAAACATGATGTATGCATGATGGGCGGACATTTCGAAGCGTTAAATTTTGCCTCGTCTGGTATCGATCGTTCGTCAATCACGACGAATAATACTCACTTTTGATGGACTTGAAATTTGCATCGTTGCAACGAATTTTTTTTTCTCATATTTTTATTCCCTCTTTTATCAACGTTTTGCGGAACTTTTTTTCAATCTTTAAATACTTAATTTCTAAACGAGACGTGGAAATTTATTGTGATGATTTATCGCACAAATTTATGTGGAAAAAGATAGAGACATTGACAAATATAATCATTTTCGTTGCAAACTTCAATCTCATCGGTTATTTCCGTTGTTTAGAACATTTTTGTTCTCAGTTGTTAAAGAGTTGTCATTAAAATTACCAAATTATTTTCATTCATATACTAATTCTTTTTAATATTTCATTTTGTGTATCATCGTATAGTAAATTATTTATTTCGGTTCCCGGTTGAATCTTTATTTCTCTATTTGTTTGTATTTATTTATTTTTTCTAATTTAAACTTTATTGATCAATCGATCGATATTCGCATAAGTAAATTTCGACTCATCGGGCAGTCAGACGAATCGTACACATGGCCGGATTTTTTACCGTTGCAAATTTCACTCCTGTATCCTCGAACGCAATGACAAAAGTAATTTTAAACATTTACTTCTCGCCCCCCCTTCCTCGCCACTGCGCGACGCTCCGTATTTAACAGTTATTCCAGAAATTTCTATAAGTGGACGAGATTTACTTTTGGCAACGTTGATTGCGCAAATTTGGGTGACACGACAAGAATTCGAGGGCGAGGAAAATAATGAAATTCAGATGTGACGAGTCGTCGCCGAGTTGGTCGGCATTTATAATGGAATTACGCGCAATTCTAGTGTGAGATAGCGCAACCCTGTTGACAAGGTAAAGAGTGTTGGACAGCAAGCTAAGAATATGTCCCGGTCGTATCTGAATGTTGAAGCTACGAATGCAACTTTCTGCGAGCGATAATTAAATGTAGATAAATTTACCAGCTTTTGAGCCATAGTACTATTAAATTAAGAGGACTATTCATTATTTGTATTAATATCAACAAGGAGAATTAATATTATCAATGAACGACTTATTGATCAGCAAATTAATAATTTATTAAAAAATAACGATTTGAATTAATAATTTATTAAAAATTAATTTAATCTACCACGAATCAATGATCAGCCGGTTAAATCTTTCCATCAGCCTCATCAATTTTTTATCAGTATCACTTTCGATATCAAAATCCCTGATTTTTGGAATTACCCGTCCTCGTATTCTCGGATCACAATACCATTTTCTTCCGAACATTTCGTTCCTCTCCCGTACGTAATTACTTCGCCGTATCCGCGATCATGGCATTTCCGTTTTATTTATTTTGCCCCTCCCTGCCCCCCTCTCGCTCCCCGTAGACAAGCGTGATTCGAAGGATCGCCGCGTTTAATGAGAGAGTGCTAAGGGAGCAAGATCGGTTATGCATATACGGGGTGGCGCGGAAAAAGTTTTTCTTCTCAATTTTTAGTTTTCTCTTCCTTACACGAACTTGTTACTTACAAACAAATCTTCATTAAAATGAAGCTTTTCCCAGTTTCCAGCATGAACCCTGTTTTTCTTGCTAGTCTACTCTCCTGTTAGAAGTTGAAGGAAAAATAATTGCGTTTCGTCAGATCGATTCAACAGAAGCATTCAAAATCACTCTAAATGTCTAGTTCTTCGTTGAACTCTTCATCAATGGAATTCAGGGGAAATAATTATTTTTCAATCTTCCAACTTTATCGCCAGATCACCCTTAATCTCCAAAAAATGATTTTTGATTTTATTAAAAATAAGAATGATTTTTTCTTTTTATTTATACATTTGATTTGATTTTTATTATAATAAAAATAAGAAATGAAATGAAAAAAGTCATATATTTCCAAATCTTCTATCAGGAAGGTTTGCGAGAGTTCGAGAGTTCCAGAGCTAACAAGTTCATTAAACGATCAAACAAATCATCTGGACTTCAGCTTTATCACGAAGATTATCCCTTCTATTGGATCCTTAATAAAAAAAACTTTAGAGTTTTCTCTTTCGACGTATCTTTTCGGTACACCCTGTGTGCACATCGTGCTTCGCGAAAGAGCCTCGTGGCTTCTATCGTATCGTCGGAAAGGCCGGGTGTTGTCAGGAAAACGCAAGAGAGGAAAGCGTCCAATGGAAAGACGGTTGGCGAGAGAAAGAAAGACACGGAGTATCGAAGTATATCCAAAGTGTAGCACGAGGATGGTGGAGCTGAGGAGAAACGGCAGCATCACAGAAAACGTTGAAGGAAGCATCGGAAGCACTTTAGCTAAGGCGAGGGCGCGTGGAAGGCACGAGATTAATGTGCCCCTTGGATGCACGAGAGGACTTCCACCACCAGCCTCCCTCCCTCCTCAATTCCACCCGACCAGTCTCTTTCCTGTACCGCTGCCTCTATTTGTGCGCGAGATGAGCGAACAAGCGAGAGAATGCGGTGAACATAGAAGAGAGAGAGAGAGAGAGAGAGAGAGAAAGAGAATTGGTAGCTTCTCAGCGTCTCGAACGTGAAAGAGCTATTAGCTTTTTCCTGAGTATATATATGTAAATCCCAATAAAGTTAGCGTGCAAACCTCTGGCCCGCGTCTTTCTTCCTTCTGTTCCTTCGATAGGATACGTTTGGATATACGTGGTTTGTTCAAAAATTAAGGTGACTTTTTATTCGCCTCGAAAAATATTTATTTATTCATCAATATCTCTTCGAATAAAGCCCCCTCTGTTACTAATCGAATCCTCTGTTGAATTGATTCCTTCTTTGAATTAAATCGTTCGTTGAATTGAATCCTTCGTTGAATCGAATCCTCTGTTGAATTGAATCCCAACAAAACCTGACCAGTTTGTTCACAATGGCGTTCATAATTAACCAACGAACAAAAAATTGCAAAAAATTCTATCTAACGATGTCAACTGCATAAATAATCTTCAACGATATTCCCAAACTAACTTTATGTTACTTTTAAATAAAAAAAAAAAAAAAACATAAACTACTTTCCCATCGGATTTTTATGATGCATTGGCAGCCGTCTCATCACATATCCGGCAATTCGATCGCACTCGATAACGGTTTTCATCTTGTAATAACAATGACCATCTATAAACGTACACTTGAGTGGTCGTTGAACTCATCGACTGTTGGCTGTCTCTATTTCGATTTTTATATCTGTCGAACCATCGACCAATCGAATTCACCCAACGAGCCTCCGCTTACGTCACTCGGCTCTCATCCTCATTGGATCAACGATGCCTCCATAGATCGAATTCAATTTTATGCAGGCCCTCTTCTCGTGCCAACAGAATTGATAGATTGCAGTGGAAGATTCATCGTTTTTAACCTCCGGCACTCCGCCCCCCGGCCCCATTCCACCCCTCCATCCATAAAAATTCGCACTTTCTTTTTGCACAAATATCCAACGTCATTGTATTTATTCATTTTGCTTTCGAATATATTCATATCTCAAATAAAAGTACCGAACACCTTAATGGCGAAAAGGAGATCAATCATTGATGCAAATCTTTCTCTCGTTGTCCGATTCGCAGATCGTAATTCGATATTTTTCTTTTTACATAAATGGCATTTCTCGTTCATTGTAAAGATACATCGATTACTGTCAATCTGTATATCGCATTGTCATTGCCAGTTGTAAGACCATTATGATTATCATTACATTAATAATAATAATGAGAATAATAGTAAAAATAATTCATAATTAACAAAATATAAATAAGAATTGCAACAGCCAGCTCCAATAAGAAAAAAGGTTACCGGAACAGTAACCATGACAACAAAAACGACAATCATAATTATATCGAAAACAAAATAACAACAAGTTCGACCAAGAATAGGAACAATAATAATGCATTTATAATAACAATAATAATAATATAATAATAATAATAATAATAATGATAACGTAAGATTGCACAAGAAAGCCTTGACGGTCTCGCCAGCAATATTCAAACGGCATTAAATGTTCGAGCTTGTTATTTTTCTTGTTTGATTTTTATTGGCCACGTATTCGCGTACGCGTGTCACTGCGAGAAAGCGCTTGGGCTTAATGAGTTTTCTAAATATATAGCCTCGGACCGATGGCCCGATGCGAGGCTGATGCCGAAGAGAGCGCGGCGTACGTCAAATTTGGCGATTGTATTAGCCGTTTAACGGGCGTAACTCGCCGACTGTGTACCGCGCGGCTCGAACGTAACGGCCGAAACAACATTTCCATTTCTCTCGTTTAATTTGTTTTTTTTTTTTTTTC
>JAPYZI010001957.1:0-66117 GCA_030523105.1 Ophioninae sp. A BG-2022a | reverse complement strand
CCCCGGCGGGTGGAGCCCGCGGGCCCCCCGTTCCCGTCCCCCCCGCCCCCCCCCCCCCCCCCCCCCCCGCCTTCCTATCCTTCTCTTTAGGAATCTCCGTTTCCCAGCTCTTCTCCACATGGAACGATTTCTTTTGAGGGCAAACCGATATACGCGCGGTCTCGTCTCATGAAAAATAATTGCAAAATGTAACGGTTATGAAAATCGTACGATTACGAAAAATGGCAGGTTCGTTACGAAATAATAGGTTCGAGATGGTGATCGATGCACCAATGTATCGAGCTCCAGCATCGTACTGGAATTATGAATAAATTATAATTGCAATAATAAAATAATGGAATGAATAAATAAAAAATAATTTGATAAATAAATTATTGGTGTAGGATAATAATGAACATTAAATTGTTATTGTTTATTATATTGCTGCAACTATAATTTGTTTATTATATGACTTTTATTTATCTACTCGATTAATTTATTGTGGTAATAACGATTGATTTCTTAATTAATTATTACTTATTTTTGTATTATTTCATAAATTACTTTAATCAATAATATCAAACAATGAAATGGATTATTGGTTGCTTGTTAAAATGACGAAAAAAAAAAAATTAAAATACTCCTAAAAAATAAATATGCAGTAACAAATAAAATCATTAAAATCAATGTAACGAATCGGATTACTAAAATCGTTGAAACGTACAAACTCAATTAAATTAATACAAAATTTCGATACTAATGAATAAGATAAATTATGTATTTATTTGTTTAGATATGTACGATTAGTTTTATTGACGCGTTTCCTACATTCTTAATTTATATTTTCCGGCGGTCTTCTCGAGGGTTCTCACGATCACCAATGGGCCCAGATCTTCGTTCGTCTCGTCGCCTTTCCAATTCCTCTCCTATTGCGTACCATTTCGGTCCTCTCACTCGTACACTTTTCTCAACTCACTTTGACATTCTCTCTTCCTCTCTTTTCCTTTACTACCTTTGCGCCATTTACTCCCCCCCCCTCCCCCTCATCCCTTCCCTCCCCTCTTACTTTTTTTCCTCTCGCTCTTCCTCTCTCTGTTTTCCTCTGTAACGGACAAATTCTCTAGCATACGTTGCGCGGGCTTATATCCAACACCTACCGTCACTGCGTTATCGAAGTCGCAATGGGAGGCACGCGGCTCCGAAGATAGAGAAAGAGAGACGGAGGAAGAAGAGAGATGAAGAGAGAGAGAGAGAGAGAGAGAGAGAGAGAAAGCTGCGCAACTTCCCAGTTATAATAAATAGGTAATACAACGATAACATTGATAATAATTATGATAAAGATAATAATAATGATAATCATTATCATAAATAAAATGTGAAAAAAGGAAAAGCGAGTACAACAAAGTCGAGCGAAAACCCGCTCGGCCTGAGGCCACCTACTCGCCTCTGCATATTATTATTATTATTATTATTATTATTATTTTTTTTTTTTAATTTCTTTTGCTCTTTATTGCTCCATGTATTATTCTACTTTTACGTTCGTTTAGCGCCGTAGAGCTTTTAGCTCCCCCCCCTCTCTCTCTCTCTCTCCCTCTCTCTTTTATTATTTGTTTTTATTTGTATTACTTAGTTTTTAATGTAGCATTATTTTATTAGTTTTAATTTCAGTTGCTTAGTTTTTAGTTTATTATTATACCATTGTATATACAAAGGAATAACAAAATATAACAGAAATAATAATGATAATAAATAGGTAATATAACGATAACAATGATCATTATTATTATTCCTGTTATATTTTGTTATTATTTTCTATATGCAATACATTGCCCGAAAGTGCTTACTGGGGCATATTAAAATCTATCATCATCGTCATCATCTCTTATTTATTTTTCTTCCATCTTTTCACCAAATTAACAAATTATTTATCACTGGCCTCCCTCTGATTTCCAAAAAAAATACGATATCCCACTGATATCTAAAACCAACCCGATATATCTCATTACGTGTTCGCAATACCGGGATGTAAAATCAACTCGAAGGAATTTTCGCCGTGTTGTTTCTCCTCCAGGGTCGTAAGAAACAAACAAAATAAAAAAAAAACGAAAAAATAACCGCGAAAAACACGAAGGAAGTCTGTGTCGGTGTAAAAGTTTCGTCGTCGTAGGAAACACCTCGTGAACGATGTTGGGGCACTGCCAGGATGGACGAAGGGCGAGGAGGGGGGGGAGCGAGGAAATAAGTCGCGTGAAAGAAAGAAATAAGAGGTGACGCCAGACCAGGGCGGCAAGAAGTATGGAGGGGGGGGGGGGGTTGACAAGCCGAGTCCATGAATGGAGAGTCCGAGAAGAGTAGCTCGATCAACTGAACGAAGGCAAACCGGAAGACACTTTGCCGCTCGCGTAGTAACATTACTTACTCCTTATCCCTTTTTTTCTACTTTTCTGCCCCCCTCCACCCCCCCCCCCCCCTGATCGTTGCTTCTCGCGCACTCATTTCCGTCGCTTTACGTTCATTCAACGACCTGTTTACGATAGACGCCAATTCTCTCTCTCTCTCTCTCTCTGTCTCTCTCTCGTCAATAAATCTCACGAGAGTATGGCGTCCATTTCCTGACTCCGTTGGACTCGTATTCGTATCACACGTACACTCGCGTGTTCATTCATCAGGACAACGATAATTACGCTAATGACAATCTCCTGGCGCCGATGTGTGTTATATCCGTACGAGATGACGAACCAGGTTGGAGTAATGAGGGGGAAGGGGTGGGGGAAAGTCGATCACGAGTTATTTCAATTTTTCGGCCTCACGGCAATTTTCGAACGAACGTGGATATAATACGGGGAAATCTAGGGTAGATTGGGCTTTTTGAGAATTTACGGGGGTGGGGAAAGGGGTGGGAGTTTGGACAGTCGTCGTTTTTTTTTTTTAATTAATTTTAGTAGCCATTGGGTTTTAGATATATAGTGTTTTTTTAATTTTATTGCCATTTGTTTATTAAATGAGAAATTTTGAGATTTTTGTTTTCGAGATATTTTGAGATTTGTGTTTTTGAGAAACTTGGAGATTTTTGTTATACAAATAATCCGAAAATACAATCAATAGAAATTAATTACAAAAAAACAATGTGGAAAAGAAATTAATCGGGAAACAGTATTACAATAAATAATTTTACAACAAACAATATTATAATAAACAATAAAATGAATTAAAAAACCAAATGAATTTGACAAAAAATTTGATGTAAATAAAATCAGGTAATTTAAAAATAAAATTTTAAGTTTTTTTTTGCCATAATTACTTTAATAAGTGACAACTAGTGATATTTAGCCGGTGGGAGCTGACATTTTAAATTATTGAACTCAAACAAACCCAAACAAACCCAATCTAACCCAAACAAATCCAAACGAACTCAAACAAACCCAAACAACCTTAATTATTTCCACAAGTTCTGAGGTTGTTTGGGTTAGTTTTGGTTTGTTTAGGTTAATTTGGGTTGGTTTAGGTTTGTTTGGGTTAGTTTAGGTTTGTTTGCGTTAGTTTAGGTTTGTTTGGGTTAGTTTAGATTTGTTTGGGTTTGTTTAGGTTTTTTGGGTTAGTTTGGGTTTGTTTGGGTATATGCTGGAAGGCTTATTTCCTTCAAAAATTCGGCTCATTTCGACGTTTAGGCGTCGAAGTATACGAAAATAAACTGTAACAAATACTTCACAAATAACTTATAACCCATACTTGTAATTATATACGTTTCGGAAAAGTAACGGTACTGGTGGATCGTTGGTCGAACGTGATCCAAATTTTGCGAGATCGCGGGCGAAATGGAAACGAGTGCAAGTGGGAAAGCGATGGAGCGAGGGAGTGAGAGAGAGAGAGAGAGAGAGGGATGGAAGGAGAACGCTGAGCAGGTGCTGCTTCGAGCGCCGAGGAGTAAGAGAAGAAAAAGGCGTCTGCACGCTGCGAGATTGCTGTTGCGCATGTCCCCCGTCGAACAGCCGGTCGAGAGAGTATTCATTCATAAAACTAAGTCGGAAACGAGCGGCGGTACCGCGCGATTTCTTGGCTCCCGAGAGGAGGGCGGGAGACTTCGTTCTGAGATTTCCCCCTCCCCTTTCCCTTACCCCTCGGCGTCTCTCGTTCTTCCGCGGTCTTACACACATACGCGCGCGAACGCTCCGTTCAACAGGCAAAAGCGAGATGAGCGTTACTTAAAGAGCACTTAAGAATCATTTTTATGGAAAATTTAAAATCGCCCGAGAAACTCGGCAACTTTTGCGTTACGTTTGACGACCAATTTTCTAGCTTATATATATGTATGCAAAATTACGAACGAGTACGAACGTGGCTATTTCTAAACTTTGTAGCTCGACTTTTCCCCGATCATAAATTTAAATTGTTATCGACCAAAAGAGAAGATTTAAAAATTTACATATGCAATTTTAATATTTAATTGTTATTTAATTTGATGATTTATTGAATTTAATTTCTCATGAGATTACGATTTATTAGATGAAATTTGTATTTAATTAGATTTTTATCAAAGCAGATTTTAATTGAATAAATGCATCACTGCATTGAGTATTCGATCAATTTAATTTTCAATCGATTGATATTTTTTTCGAATTAATTTTTTGTTCAATCGCATTTTTATTAAAATGTATTTTTATTAAATTAGATTTTTATTGCATCCAATTTTACCTAAATTAAATTTTTCGTGAATTATTTTATTTTATTAGTACGTATTTTTGTAAAATCAAAAAATGGTGACACGTCGCCCGAAAATCGCTCGACTTACCGCGATGCGTTTTATAAATAAGTCCAATCCCAAAAATAAATCATTGCTCTAAATATATATTCTCGCACGAATGTACCGTTTATTTCGAAAATATTATTCTTCCAAAAATAAATCACGAGTACGCCAAAAATATGAAACTTCGTGGCGAGAAAGTTGATTCTAAACTCAATCAAAATTCTCAAAATTGTCTTCAGACTTTCTATCCACAATGAATCTTCAATGTTTCTCCTCGGTGTCCTTTCACTTCCTCTTCGACTCGGTGCACAATCCCCACGAAAATAAAATCCCTACAATCTACTCATGAAGCAATTTCCTTAATTCAACCAAAAACCGCCAACCCTGAAAATAATCCTTAATACAAATTATAACAAAATTCCAAATCAAAAAGCAGTCTCAACGCAAAAAAAAACAAACTCTCCAAAAAAAAAAAAATCCTCAATTTAAATTAAACCTAAATTCAAACAAAAAAAAACACACACACAAAAATCACCCATACACAAACCTAAATAAAAATGAATTCTCACCAAAAAAAAAACCTAATCCAACAAAAAAACCAAAAAAATCGAACCTACTCCAAAACCAATCTTCCAAAAACCTTAATTCCAATTTTAACGATATTAATAACAAAAAATATTTAAAAAAAAAATAATTTAAAAAAATTAAAGAAAATCCCAGACGATTCAAATTTCAAACCGAAACCCAGCTCTGCTGTGCAGCCCTTGAAGGAGCCGGAAGTGTCGATAGCGAGAGTCGAGAGGAGATAGGGCTCGAAAACATCCTTTCCTCGTGTATGCCTACACACTCGTGTAATACAGATCGCGATGTATCTCCTCGCGAGTCTCCGTTCTCCTCCGCCACTTCCTCCCCCCTCCCCCTTCTCCATCCCCCCATTCCCCTCGTCCTCCGACTGCTTCCCTCTGCCCTCTTCGTCCCCACCCCCGTTTGGCCATTTTCTCTCTTCTCCTTCAACTCCCTCCTTATAAATGTGTTCTCTCCCCCCTCCCTTTTCTTCGCTCCGCAGGGGCACGCTTTACCTTGCGTCCTCGACTTCGCTCTCTCTCTCTCTCTCTCTCTCTATCTCCATCCTCCGGATTACGTGTTTTTTCTCTCCTCCCGAAGTTTCTGGCGCTGGTGGCTGGTACTGGTGATGGTTGTTCTGGTGCCGGCGGCTGGCTTGCGCGCGCTCCTCCGCGTTCCTCCGCGTAGCTCCACCAGCCCTTTCCGAGGCTCGCTCTTTCTCCTCTCCGGAAAATAAACCGCGCGTGGAAACCGGCGCGCGCGCGAGAGAGTTTCGCGAACGCGCTCCCGGCGCTCTCGGGGCGATCGTCACCGCGTACGGTTTTCAGAGAGAGAAAGAGAGACAGAGGGAAAGAGGGATATAGATATACATGTGTGTATGGGCTATAAAAGTGAACGCCGTTAGTGAGAAGTGAGCGCGGTAACAAGCAGAAAACTCCGAATAATTGGGGAGGGCCAACCCTTTCGTTGCTGAATCTTCTTTTTCATTCTTTTTTTTGCTGGAACTCCTCCCATTGTTTTTTTCCTATTGGACCTTCCTCCCTCTCTATCTCTTTCTCTCTGTTGATATTATTTTCTTTTTATTTGATTTATTTTTTATTTTTTTTCTGTATTATTTCTTCATTTTTGTATGATTTTTATATTTGTTTGTTATTATTATGTTGCTTGATAATTTTACTGGGGCGTAATAAAATTTATCATCGTCTTCGTAATCCCTCATTCTTGTGCTGGAACTCCTCCCATTGTTTTTTCCTGTTGGACCTTCCTCCCTCTCTATCTCTTTCTCTCTGTTGGTATTATTTTCTTTTTATTTGATTTATTTTGTATTTTTTTCTGTATTATTTCTTCATTTTTGTATGATTTTTATATTTGTTTGTTATTATTATGTTGCTTGATAATTTAACTGGGGCATAATAAAATTTATCATCCCTCTGCGTTAATTTTGCGTTTTTTGGTTGATATTGCATTTTTCTAAACTTATATTGTATTTTTTATTTATTTTGTAATATTTGTATATTTTATTGTATTTTAATATTCCCGAATTCCCCGAAAGCTTCCTAACTGGGTCATAATCAAATTTATCATCATCATCGTATCTCGTTCTCTCTCGTTATTTTTTTATTTTTTAAAAATATATATAATTATTGATTTCACCATAATTATGTATTAAACACTGATGTTTCCTTGTTTTCCTCGAAATTATCGGGCAAATAAAAAACTATGGCATAACAAATAAATCGTATCAATAAATTCTTTCTCTCTCTTTCGTTTATATTGATGAATATAGCGTTTTTTGGTATTTCTCTTACATTATTATTATTTACTTATTAATTTGTTAAATTATTATATCTTCATTTTTTTCAACACTTTTTGTTTTTCTTAAATTGCCTGCAAGTTTTTTTTGCTAAGGTATTATAAAATCCATCATAATCTCTCTCATCACTTTTTTACATCGAGCCATTTATTGCATTCAGTTATCCCAAAACGTCAAATGTCAAATGTTGAAAAAAAAAAAAAAAAACAGTGAGCTTCGTTTCACAATGTAATGTAATATAACTATTCTATGCTTGTACAGCATGACTTTAGATTATGAATGTCCACGTAGTTTGCCTGTTAGAGGACGACAAGTTTTTCTCCCTCTCTCTTCTTTCCCTTCTGTACGATTTGCCTCAAGACTCAGTTACAGCTGATGAATAATCATTAAATCAATTCCTGATACCTCCCGTCTTTCTCTCATGAAAAACTTTAATTTACCAAACCGCAACGTAAAACGATAGATTTTTTTCCAATGAAATTTCTGTCAAAATTTTGACTCGAAAGTTTGGCACTGATGTTTCTCTGGATGAGTAACATGAAAATAACGAGTCCTGAATATTATCACCTTTTCTCTCTCCCTCATTATTTTTTATCTCCTTTTATCACTATTCCTGTTTGTACAGAGTAATTCCTTTTTCTCTTTGTATCGAGCTGTTCCTCTGTACTTCCCTCGTCTCTAGCATCTCAACGATACGATTTATGAAGGTCATCCGCGACATAACGACAAATCTCATCTGATTCAACTCCCCCCCCTCGTTTTTATCCATCACTTACCGGAAAGCATTGCATTATTAATAAACATCAAATTAATAATGATCTAATTCCACCCACCTATGAAAAAAAAACCATCAATTCCCAAAAAAAAACCAAACAAACTCAACTCCAAACGTTTTTTTGTTTCTCAAATATGAAAATTCGAAAATGGCTCTGGTGAGGTTTCTTCCAATTCGGTACTGGAATATATAACGAGTCCATCAGCCCGTGATAAATTTTCTCTCGCTTGCTGATGATTTCCCCTTGGCGTCATCACTGCTCAGCCCGGCTTTGTTTCACGGGCTCTTTTTTTGGATCGTCTCTTTCCCTCCAGCGGCTTCTTGACGCCCTCTACTGGTGCGACGCCGTAACTCGGTCCCCGCGACGACGATCCATTGGCCACCTTCGTCGTTCACGGTGATTCCCCTCTTCTGCTAACTGAATCTCTCTCCTCCCCCCTCCTTCTCCTTCCTTCTGACGTCCTCCCCCTCCCCCTCTCCAAGAATCCCCTGAAACCCCTCCTGGGAGTATCTTCGACATCAACTCCCCTATTACGGCCCCCCACCACAACCGCCGGCGAAACGCCACTCGTGTTGCACCGAGAGACTTGCTGCGTTGTACACGTGCACCGAGTCTCGCGTATGTACACATACCGCGCCTCTGTCAATGATATTTCACACCTGCCGTGCTGTCACGGAATAATGACGAATTTTTGACGCGCCGTTAACCCGCGACCGATATCCGTACACGCGGTCGTGCTCGCCTGTCACGCGCATCCGTTCCAATCACGTTTTTAAGGATTTTTTTTTTTCTGGCCAAAATCACTAGCAACGCAGAAAAACAGAGTTTTGAAAATATAGGGACCGATCACGTGATTCGACGAGTGCAACGAGTTTTCTTTTCGCCGATAGGAAGGGGGTGACAAAGTTTGGACGGAACGCCAACAAACTTTTGTACCACGAGTGCGATCGATATGTTTTTTGGTTTTTTATGCGCATTTTTTTTATTGCTTTTGTTTGCGTTTTTGTTTATTTGAGTGACGTGGTTTAAAAAAATTTTTTTTTTTTTTTTTATTTTTGTTTTTTTCTTTGCGAAACGAGCGATTTTGTCGCGCAGGATTGTCGAACTTTCGGCCACGACGACGAGAGACGCCTGAGAAAAGTGCGCTGCTCGATCGAGAGACGGAACGAAAGAGATCTCCGCCGAGGGAACAGCGGCGAGAAACGCCGAGGGAGGGAGCTGTGAAAGAGCCCAAGGAGTGGGGGGAAAGGGGAACAAAAAAAAACACGAAATAACGAGGACCGTGCTTTTCGTCAATGATCCCGATTGTGAATGAAGTTTGAAGTTTTTTTTTTTTTTTTTTGTGAACCGTCCACTCTTGCACGGAGAGGTGGAATAAATGATTTTTGGCGGGATACGTGGATTTACGTAATTTTGAAACATTTCGAAATACGGTGAGACTCGATGTTATAAATTGGAGGCTTGGCTTCGATACTCGAAATGTTTGGATACATTTTGCACGATTTTTCATCTGGCAGTCCTCGTAAAAATGAGATTTCGAAAATATATTTAGTTTTCAAATCTTGTGCGGAATCTTTTTTGGATTTTCTTTCTAGTGAAATATTTTACTCGAAGCATCAGAAATTTTCACCACGTGATCGCGAAAACTGTATTGATTCACAAAACACTTCGTTTCAGAGAGAGATTTGATTTCTTTGGAACATTATTTTAGCGACAAATATGATTGTTTATTTGATTTTTTGGAAAATTATTTTGGAGAAAACTGGAAATAAATTTGTCTTGGCACCTTTTGAAAAATCACACGCATTTTTGTAACGGTAAGAATTAAACAAAAAAATTATCCAAACTTCAAGGTCGACGAAAAAGTGAAAAAATTAGTGGGGAATTCGCATAAAAAAGCTCCCACATTTTTTCTTTTCTTTTTAACCGATCCAATATTAAAAAATCACACTTCTCAAAAATGTCAAACATTTTTTGACATTTTCAAATCGACATGAAAACTCGAAACCAATTTTTGTTTGTGTTGTGGAAAAAGATCAAATATTGTAAGGATCGTTGCGAGAAAATCGTCGAACAAAATGAATTTAAAAAAATTGTTTTATGGAAAAATACGAATAATGAACTAAAAATGAAAAATGCAATTTTTATTGTACTCCTTGTTTATTTATATCGCGGTAATCATTTTTTCATTTTTCGACGAGTATTATAAATATTTTTTTAAATTAAAATCGAACAAAAAAAAACCTTAAAATATGACCCAAATTTTGTCATCCATATTTTTTTTCCAAAATAACAATTTTTTTAATGCATTTGTATGATCAATTTTCTGCCAAAGAACTCTACAAAAAATTGGATATCTTTCCGAAACCCGAACAAGGAAAAAAAAATTTGTAAAATTATACGAAAGTCATTTTCACATTCGTGCGCAGGGAGCGTAAAAAGAGAGGAAGAGTTCGGAGGCAGGAGAGTTGCGCAAGCGTGATAGCTCGTCTTCGTCGCAGGTACATACGAAAATAGATCCTGCGCGCGCGTTGGTGGCTCTCCGCGGTTCTCCACGGGGTGAAGGGTAACGCTACAACGAATTGATAGCAAACACATGGCAGATGAAGGCACGACAAAGCGCGTGGAAAAGACCAAATTTTGGAGTCCAAATGAACGCTGGGCCGCTTGGTCTGATCGATAAAAAGGACAATAACAATAACAATAATAATAATAATAATAACGATATGCAAAAAAAATCAAGATCTCCGAGAACATCAAGAAAATTGTCTCTAAGATCGACAATATTTTCGAAAATATTCGAAAAAATCGGGACGCTTTTCAAAGATCTTTGAAAAAAATCAAGAAAATCAAACAAATCGTGAAAGTAAATAAAAATAATTAAAAAAACAGCGCGTATCGAACATCAAGAGAATAGTCTCTAAGATTGACAATATTTTCAAAGATATTCGAAATAATCCGGACGTTTTTCAAGAATCTTTGGAAAACAGTCAAAAACTTTTAAAAAAACGTGAAAATCTCCGATAAAATCGATATAGTCAAAAAAACCGAAAAAAATCGATAAAATCGTGAAGATAAAAAATCGAGAATTTCCAAAACATCGAAAACATTGTAAAACTCGAAGAAAATCAGGAAAATCAAAGGAATCGCGAAAATGAATAAAAAATCGAAAAAACCAGAATTATTGAAACTTGTATTTCTCCACCTTCACGATGGGCTAAACAAAGAATAGTCCGGTGGAAATTACGATGTGAATGACGTTTCTGGAGTTTTTTAAAATTCGCTTTTCGACGGCAAACCCAAACAAAACCCAAACAAACTCACGACTCACTGGATTATCATTGGAGTGAGAACAATTGTGAATATTTGTGGTCGGTAGTGAAGATACCACGTGTCGTGATTTTCTTCAGCTTCGACGACTCGTTTTCGGAGCTGAAGAATACGTGACTTCCGGTTCGTCCTGCGAAGGAATCTTCGAGTTTGGTGAAAGTGTAATCCGAGATTGATGCAACCATTAACTTTGGAAGTTGATAAAACTCGGTTTTATATCGATTCGTAAACGGAGACAAAATAATTGATATGGGTGGGGGCGGAGTGTAAGAGTGGAGGGGGGTCTCCGAAAAAGGCGGAAATCTCGCAAAGTGCGGCTACGCGAAAGGAATGTACGTCGATTACGGAGCTGATACTCACACCGGAATGGGAATCAAGGCCATGAAGTCTTTCTGCAGGCCCAGAGGTAACGGATTATACAGATCGTTTTGTAACATCGATGAAAGAACGATGAATTGAAGCTTGAAGATTTTTTGAAGCTCTCGCCATTTCCGAAAGTTCGATTTTTCATATTTTTTTAACAATTTCATTAAATTTGTAATTAAATTAAATTGACATTTGAAATTAAATTGAATTAAATTACACGTGAAAGTAAAGTGAATGAAATTACATGTGAAATTAAATTAAATTAAATTTCATTTCAAATTAAACTATAATTTAATTTCACATGTGATTACACCGAAACATTGTTTACTTCTCGATATTTATGTAGAATAATAATTTTGAGTGTAGAAGTAGAATTATTACAAAGATAGGAATTAGAAAAAATAAAATGATTTTTGCAACAAATCTATCATTTTTATCGATAATAATAATAGTAAAAAAAAATTGGAGAAGGTTAGGATTTTATGGAAAATTAATATGGTCTCTTGAAATATTTACAATTTTTTGTTGTAGAAAATAATTACAAATAATGAAGTTCTTATTAGTTGAAGATAATGCAGGTTAAAAAAAATGTAATCCTGATTGAAATATATAATTTTCAATGAGGATTACATTTTTTTTTTACTTTTTTTACTTTTATTATGATGAAGATATATATTATAATATATACCTTCATCATAATAAAAGTTTCACACGACCGGATACGTTTTTGAAAACTTAACAATTATTTTGAAGTTTTTGAAAAATTATAAAAACGCATATATAGATACAGAAAAACGAAAGATATCGATTTTCAAATATAAAAAAAAAAAACAAACAAACAGATTCAATCATTTGCACTCAATAAAAGAATAAATATGTTTTAAAAATCGTGTGGACATGAAATAAAAAAGAAATACAAATTCCATCCAAATTTTGAGACTCCACGTTTGGGCAAAGCAGTTTCGAAAAGAAACACAAAAAATCTTCACAGCCCCAAAAATAGAGAAACGTCGAAAAGACCTCGCACCCATAACAACAAAATCAACCATCTCAAATTCAAAATCAACAAAAAGCCAAATTAAACTAACCATTTCGATTACAAACATTCAAAAAAATGTTTTCATCGTTGCTATTTCGAAAGTCCATTTCGCACAAAGAAATTTTTAGTCGCGCGGAAGTTGCTCCGAAATTTGTCAAGCATCCTGGGACAAAAAAAAATTTCGGTCTCTTCGATTTAGCCATTTATCACACTTTTCCTTGGGGTCCCTCTGGCGGACAGATCTTCGCATATCTTCAAGGAAAGCTGCCGCGAGTATCTTCGCGGCTTTGACATTGAATTCCATTCAGGTCTATCTTCGTCCCGCCGCGCTCATCCCTCGCCAGCCCGCTGGCTCTTCCCCTCGGATTAAGCTGATGAACGGTTGTGGCACGCGAACGTGACTCCAGCAATTCTATCCTCCATAGACATGGGAAAAGACCAGAAGGAAGACAGAAATATATACGTAGAGTATACATATAAACAAATTTATATATACATACATATACATAAATTCTCCAGATATTATTTATATTTTTGAATATTTCTGCGTTTTTAGTTTGTTTTGCATTTTTTTGTATTTTTTTTTTGTTTTGTTAGATCGTTTTATATATTATTTTGTAAAATTTTTATATTTACGCGACAAAAAATTTCATTGTGCGAATCGCACTTTCGGAAATAGCATCAGTAAAAATGTTTCTTTTTTTTTTTTTTTTTTATGATTGCAGGCGAAATGGTTAGTTTAATTTCGGTTCTTTGTTGATTTTTATTTTTATTTGGTTGATTTTTTTAAACGAGTGAGAGGTCTTTTCGTCGTTTCTCTATTTTTTGGGACTGTGAAGATTTTTTGTATTTCTTTTTGAAACTGCTTTGCTCAAATGTGGTATCTTATCATTTGGATGGAATTTTTATCATTTTTGTATTGCACGTCCACACGATTTTTGAAACATATTTGTTCGTTTAATGGGTGCAAATTATTGAATCTGTTTGTTTGTTTGTTTTTTATATTCGAAAATCGATATCTTTCGCGACTGTGCGTTTTTATAATTTTTCAAAAACTTCAAAATAGTTGTTCAATTTTCAGCAACGTATCTGGTGGTCGTATAAAACTTTTATTATAATGAACATATATATTTTAATTTCCCCTAATTGTCCAAATGTTTTTTTAACTGGAGCATTGGAAATTACAAAATAAAATATAAAAATTTTACAAAATGATAACTAAAACAATCTAACAAAAAAATACAAAAAGCTCAAAATAAAGTAAAAACTTAAATTTAAAAAAACAAACAGTACTGATGGAAATAGAAAATGGAAATGGATAAATGGAAAATCAAATATAAAATAAATAAATATAAAATATAAAATCAAATAAATAAATATTTTTTTAAAAAATTTCAGAACCAGGAAACAGAGCTTAATTCACAGCGAATAAATTATACACTAATTAATAAAAACAAAAAATAGAGAATCTCTTCAAAAAAGAAAAATGAAAAGAAAAAGAAATGAAAAAAAAAGAAAGAAAACAGAGCGAGGGAGAGAGATCAGCTTCTACAATTTAAACACGAGTAAGAGAGAAGGTTACATGGTGATCAAGACGCGCACGCGTCTGCGCTCTCAAACCTCAACAGATGTTGCTCCATTACTGTGATCATGCCCAAGTAGCCGAGACGTAGGAAGAATTCACGGGTTCGGACCGAATCGTTTTCTGCATGCCCACATGGGAAAAGTTTGTTTCGAGGACATTCTACTTTCAGGTCAGCCCTCAGAGTAGGCGTAACGCAACCAGAGAATTTAAAACGATTATTGTCATGATTAATTTATTAAATTGGAGTCAAAGTATATCAAAATTACATGAAATTGAGTGATTAATTTTTATGGGATTAAGTCAGAATAGCAATAACGATAAGAAGACGAATAATGGTAGTGATAACTTTCATTTCATTTTTTTTAACCCACAAAATATACGTTTATGGTATTTTTGTTACTATTATTATTATCGATAAAGGTGGTAGATTTGTTTCAAAAATCTTTTTTATTTTATTTTTTCTGATTCATATCTCTGTAATTATTCCTCTTGTACACTCAATATTGATATTCTACATATATATCGAGAAATACACACGTTTTGGTGGAATTACATTTAACTAAAAATGTAATTTAATTTAATTGGATTAAAAATTTAATTAAATTAAATTAAAATCGTAACTTCACTAAAGATGTTTGCATTATGATGATATTTTCTCTTATTATATAACAATTTATATAACTTATCAGTAATGATAATAAATTTCATTTATTATTTAATTTAATTTTTATACAATTTTATTTATTCAGTTTATTTATTTATTTTATTTTATTTTATATTTAATTTATTATCAGTGAATCAATTTTAACAGCAAATATTAATAAAACAAAATAAAAATAATAATTGAATAAACTTATGATTTTTTTCATTTATCGTCCCTGTATTGGAGGTTACAAAATATTCCGTGTCTTTGAAATCACTTTTAGATTGGCGCGGTTACGGAAATACCGATGTCTTCGAAGACTATCCTGTCCTCATATATTTATATATTTGTATATATAGCGTGGAGTGCACTGCTGAGGCTTACCGCGTGCACTTCCGGTCCGCCTCGCGACACGCCACACACCGAGCTGGAGGGGAAATCCCCGAGGTTGTGGCGCGTGGCTTGTTCGAGCTTCCCTCAAGCTCGTCGCTCCGATACACCACCATTATCAATGTACCCGAGTAACCCAGTAACGAAAATTCATTCAGGTGTATTTCGACGCCTTCAATCGTTTTCTTTGCATTAATTTTACTTTTTCGTCTTCAAATAAATACGAAAATTTCGGTGATTTAGTCAAATTAGATTGATTCGTGATGAGGTTAGGTATAGTCGAGAGATAATAAAAATTTTAACCGATAAAATTGTAACCACCGTTTTTTTAACAAAATACAAAACGAATTTGTTTTATCGAAATTTATCGGACGAATGTTGGATATTGGGTCAGACTTATCAAAACTTCTAGGAAAATTATAAGTTATTCGTAAAATAATTAAATTCTCTGGAAAATAATTAAATACCTATTAAATTATTTAATTTTGTTCAGTTTTTGAAATACGAAACTAAATTTTAATCAGCCATTCTATTTTTCATATTTTTTGACTCTGTTTATTTTTATTTTTCTTTAAAAATATTTTCTTTCTGTCGATTCTATTTATTTAAGCAAAGAATTCCAATGAATTCTTTGCTTAAATAAATTGTATTGACAACAAAAACTATTTTTCGATCAACTTTTGAGCAAATATTTTATTTACAATTTGTAAAAACTCTATTTTAAATAAATAGAGCATACAAACTTAAAGAATAGTCGATTATTACCTCCGATTCTTACATATTTGAAAAATTATGTTTAAATATAAGTTTACAAAGTTTTTTTAAATTAAACAAATTAGTCTATAAATTACTACTTGAATCCTTCATAAACCTATCGTAAAAGTTCTATTGATCCAAATCAATCAATTGAAACCTATCAAAGAAATAGATGTCATAACAAAATTGACTACATTATTCATTAATTTCAAAAATACTTAGAACTCAAACTTCCCAGCAAAGATCCAACGATCTTTTTTTTTTCAATTTCTATACAAATTTCGTTTCTGTCAATTTCTATTTATTGATTTATTCTCGAAGAAATCTCGTAGAAAATTAACAAAATTTTCGAAAAAATTGAATCTCTGAAAAACAGTAAAAAACTAGAAGAAAAAAAAACTTGCAAATCTCCAATAAAATCGATATATTCAAGAAAACCAAAAAAATCCTCAAAATTGTAAAAATAAAAATCCGTGAACATCCAAAAGACTGAAAAAATGGTAATACTCGACGAAAATGCAGAAAATCAAACAAATCGTGAAAAAAAAAAATAAAAAAAATGTAGAAATTATAAAAATTTCTAATTATTACGAATCTTCTTCATGTTTCGTGCAAATTGTGTGTTTTTTTTTTTTTTTTTCATTTTCTATCTACCGATTCATTCCATTCGGACATTGACAATTCTTCCCAAGTAAAAATAAATTGACGACTGGTGGGCTCAGAGTTGAATTGTCCGATCGCGTAAATTATAACGTGTTCTTGGGCGCTGTACAGGCGGGATGAATATATAGAGCAAGCTCGCGAAGCTCGGCGTGTCGCATGAACGACGGTGTCGTTACTTTTATTTTTGAGTCAAACTGCTCGCGCGCTCACTTGCCTCGTGGATAAAATTAGGGCCAAAGCTCGGCCGAGCGCGCACGTGCGCCACTGCCGCACACATTCGGCACTCGTTTATACATTTGCGTTTGTATATGTACGTACCGCGCGGTTACATCGAGTTCACGTTTTAACAGGGGGCACGCATAATATCGGCAGAAATGCTCAGCGACGAGGAGCTCACGACGACGGAAGTCGTAGAAACGATCCGGTAGCAATTCTCTGGAGAGGGGACCGAGACGAAACCGATCCGAGAAATTCGTGAATATATTCATGAGAATGAGAATGGCGAATTTTCAAAATATTTCTAATAATAACAATCATTATGATAATAATAATTTATTCATAAAAATAAGTAAAAATAGGAATAAAAATAGGTGTATAAATTTACTTAATGTATTAAATAAAATAAATGAATGTAACAATAATAGATAAAAATAGGTAAATAGATTTAACGAATTTATTAAATTGAATACATAAATTTAATAAAAATATGTCAAAATCAGTGAAAATACGTATTTTTCAAGTAGATATTTAACTTTTAATAAAAAGTTATTTAACAACGTAATTTCATAAAATTTTTAAATAATATAATAATGTTAAATAACAATCATTGTCCTTATTATTAAAATCAACATTCATATAATAACAAAAACTGATAATAATATTTTCATGTAATAGAATTATTAACAAATTATAAAAATCAAACCACATTGAACCAAAATAGAATTATTCAATTTTTAAATAATCAAAATTTATTATTTGAAAACCATTATTTTGTTCATAATTAATTTGAATTTTTCATCCCAATTATTACCATACAGTAATATTATTATATTATTATTATTATTATGAAATTAGTAAACTCAAGTCAAACAAAGTCTAAATCAAATGGAATTCCAATTGCTTAGTTTTAAAATAATTTCATTTAATAAAATAAAAATTATTGCAATTTTCATCAGTATAATTATTAAGCAATACATTCTTATATATATATAGTGATTTATACATGCTCGTGGAAATGTATTTTTTCCATATGTATAATACATTTTTATCCTGACTTATAAAAAGTGGAAGCAGCGTTTCGTTCGATGGTTTTCACTCACTTCATTGATAATTCGAATAACAGCCTCGATCTGTAAGCCTGTCGCTGATGTACCTATTGGTATACCTATTGCAAATTTTCGTTGAACTTCGTATGGAAAACTCGACGAGACGCCTCGGATCGAGTAAAGATGGAGTGTATATATATATATATATACATACACACGTACGTCTGTATCCAAGTAGCTCTTGTACGTAAGGAGAATCGGATTCGCGCTATTTTCAATTTCCCCCCCCCCCCCCCCTTCACCCCTCTCCCCGATATTCCGCCGCCATTTACCGCCCCCCCCCCCCCACCTATACCCCCATTGATTATATATAAAGACGCTACGTAGTCTTGCGACTCCAAGCGATCGTCATTCATGTGCGCGTACGCGTTTGCATATCTACAGGCTCGTTCAAAAGTGGACGTACGAAAAAAATTGTAACTGCCACATTTTCCAGCCGTTGTTCTTTCAGTTCACCATTGCTTCGACCAATCTTGATGCGGAACGATTTTTTGGTTTGCCTTTTTATTTTTAAATTGAGAAAAAAAATGACGGAAAGTGAAAAGTGGATGAATCGTTGGGAGTACAGAGAGTTTTTGAATCGACCTGTATCGAGATCGAATGTACGAAGCAAAGAAAATAAAAGCTTCTTAACCGAGCCAACTCATAGATATACAGAGAGAGTGACGCACTATTGTAACAACTTTTGTACGTGGTCAACGAACCCACGTCTACAGGTTTTTGCATAAACGTATCGTCACGAGTTCCGACGTCGGTGGGTTTTGACGTATTACCCGTTTCCCATGAGGTACCTTTCTTGTCGATCCCTGATTACAACTTTGTTAACACTCCGGTAATTTAATGTTATGATGAGTGGAGACCTACGACTATCCGCAATGGGCTCTGACAAAGCGAGCTTCGCGCCAATTGCGGCACGGGGAAAGTGTTTGGAAACCCGTGAAAAAATAAATGAATTCATTCAGAATTCTTCAGGGCACTGAGACTTTGATCAAAATTTCTAACACGGTGGAGTCAGAAGGATCGAAACTTTCCCTCAATGATTGATGCGCCAACTCGTGGCATCTGAGCGGTCATCGCTCCGAGTATTGGTCAATCCACTGCTCGATTCGAAATATCATAGAAAATCGAAACTTCGAACGCACGCTTACCTAATCTTATTTAAACAGTATTATAATATAAAACTTCCGGACGTTTTTCAATGTGGAATTCGAATCGTTTTTGAATAAACAATATCTACAGAATACAGTATTGAATTTCGAATGCAGAATTTATAGACGTTTGGAGGATATTATATATTCGGTTGGGAAATAATTTCGTAGGATTTATATATATATATATATATATATTTTTTTTACAGCGATTTTTCTGCTGTTTGACAAAATGTTTAATATTAATTCGATAGAGCTATTTCTGCTTTGCGAATCTATGGTTAATCGTTTTTTGAATAATATAAGTTTTTTATAACGTTTGAGGCTTCGAAATATCCAGGAGGCAAAAAGAAATATTTTCGACGCTTGTTTTTCGGATTTTCGACAAAATTTTCAACCTTGCAAATATCCCGGGCTCTTTCAGCAGATTTTTCGCCTCGATGAAAAGCGAAGAAGAGCAGGCGTTGAGAATGGTGATTTTAAAATTCCATTTTTATAAATAGTAATTGAACTGAGAAATTTCAGATTAATTAAGAAAAATTTCGATTAATTTAATTAAATAAAGCTAAGAAAATTGAGAAATGGTAATTAAGAAGTAATAAAAAATTTAATAACTCAAAAAGTCGATGAGCATAGTTTTGTGGAGCAGAAAGAGCTCTATCGAATAAATACTTTGTCAATACTTTGCCAATACTTTGCCAATACTTTGCCAATATTTTGCAAATACTATGCCAATACTTTGCTAATACTTTTCAAATACTTTGCCCATACTTTGTCAATACTTTGTTAATACTTTTCCAATACTTTGTCAATACTTTGCTGATGCTTTGACAATACTTGCCAATACTATACTGATACTTTGTCAATACTTGCCAATACTTGCCAATACTGTGTCAATACTTTGCCAACACTTTACCAATACTTTTTCAATATTTTGTCAATACTTTGCCAATACTTGGCCAATACATTGTCAAACAGCAAAAAAATCGTTGCGAAACAAAAGAAAATATAAAAACACTACGAACTTTTTCCCCAACCTAATGCATGAAAATGTTTATTCAAAATAGCGATCTATAGAAGCAGTTTCGAGAAGCGTTGAAATAATAAACAAATTGAATGGAAAATACGGGAGAAAAGATTTTGCGCTTCTCGAAGAACGTGAAGCACGGTTACGGCTTCCAAAAAGGGGGGAGGACTCTCCGTCACAGGATACGAATTCTTTCTGAACGTTCAAAAATTGAAGATAAGAGGACTACTAGGCGCCGCGAGAGAGTTAAGATACAGCAATGAACCACAAGGGCGATTTGCATCGTCATTGTTTCAGTCTCTTATCTGCACAGGGGTCTGACCACGCTTCACGGAAAAAAAATTCCCAAGAGCGAGGAGGGAGGGGAGCGTGGAGAGGGTTAATCAGGTCTGCGTAATCATCAGCGATAATTGGACCAGTGCGGGCGAGCGTTCGTGTTTGTGTCCACACTTAACGGGGAAAAAAAAAACATTAACTATGCGCAGTTACGAGACTTTTTGTTAAACCCAAACAAACATTTATTTACTTATCAAATACTTTTTATATACTAATTTGAAACTTTATTTACTTATTACGGACTTTATTTGCTCTTTAATTTATTTATTTACTAATTAAGGACTTTGTTTGCTCTTTAAATAATTTATTTACTCATCCCAGATTTTATTTAATAATTAAAGACAAAGAAATTACAATATGAAAATCAGAAAGAAATACAATAAAACTTCAGCTGACGACAAATGTTGATTGGCAATTATGAAAATCAATGAGAATAAAATTTAGTAATTAAAACCTTTTTTTTTAGGGCACGATTATTTTGATTACCAAATGTAATTGGTTATTTTAAAGACGTACACGTTCATAATTTAAGAACAATATTTTTAATAATTTCAATATTTTAATCATTCTTTATTCAAAAACATTAATAATTATTGGAATAAATCGTTAATTAATTATTACAGAGAGTTATCAATTAATAATTGAACATTTTTCTTATCAAGGACTATATTAAATAAATATTCATGATAAGTATAAGTTAATTATTTACGGATGATAATTTAAATAATTACTTCTTTAACAAACTTAAATAGTTAATTACCAGACGGCTATATTAATTAATCATTCGATAAATTCTCGATCAATAATTGAAACTTTCCGTTTACAGATATTATTAGAACAAACAAAAATATTTTGCAACGAGAATTTTTGAAAATTACGTTTTTCATTACTCATACGACACAAAATTGCTCTACATTTAATATTTCGATATTTTTTTTTGTTTAACTTACAATCTATCGGTATAAAACTGTGCACTCGTTAAACTTTGAAAAAAATGTACAATCGCTATTTGTAAAAGTCGAAAACAAGCGAAATCCAAAATTGTCATATCTGGATTGAAAAAATTTGTTTTTTTTTAAATTCGCGTTTTTGCTACTCTGAAAAATATTTGTCCATGGAGTGAAATATTCGAATTAAAAAAAGGATGAAAAAAGGAACTAAAAAATTGAAAAAAGGAAATGAAAAAAAAAAAATTTCGGTCGATTCTTCAGGTGAAAAAATCGAAAAGATGAAAAAAGAAAAGAAAAAAAAACGTTTTCGAACGATGCGAACTTCGGCGTAACAAAACGAGTGAACGCTTGTATGTGTGTCGCGAAGTGGTCACAATGGGGAGAGTAAAGGCATTAGTATGCTCGGAACAATCTTACTGGATTGCGGGTGTCCCAGGAAGCCGTCGGGACGAGAGTAAGCGAGAGAGAGAAAAGTTGTTATTTTATCACCTCGGCACACTCGCCACAGTCGTTGATATCACGACGAAACACACGGTTTTTTGTTCCGATAATATACGGCAAACGCACATACGCCACCACAGAAGTACCGAGTTACACATCGTGCTACAGTCAGACCTCGATTCTTTACCACTTTGCCTTGCTTCCGTTCTCTTCATTTCTACCCCCACTTTGGATATGTCATTCGACGAGCTACTTTTCATTTAAAAAACATAATCCTGAAAATCCAAACCCAAACAAAAATGACAAAATTATGAGAACAATAATTAATTACTACAACCAACAGTGAAAATTCAATAATTATAATGATTTAATAATTATAATTATTTTAATTTGATTCATCATTTGAATTTAAAATCACTTTTACTTAATGTAATATAAGATAATGTAAATATATCTTATAATATAATAATTATTATTATTATTATTATATAATATAATATGCAAATAAAACATTCACCAAATCGTGACACATGAAGTATCAAAGTTATTTAAATTTTTCATTGTCCAGTTTACAACGTTCATAATAATTAATATTAAGTTGTAATAATATTAAATATGATCAATGAAATAATAATCAATAATATTCTTTGTTATTAATAATATTAAATAGTGAACAGTCGTTAAAACAATAATAATAATAATCATTTCAATGTAATAATTTAGTAATAAACATTTGAATTCCATAAATCATTTTTATTATATTTCGTTTAGAGTATATCGAATCTAATCTAATAAGGTAGTAATATTCATGATACAAAATATGCAAATAGAAAGACTTGAAAAATTTAACCGACACACTTAGATTTTCTAAACAATTTTTTAATTTTTTATAGTTGTTTGGTTTTTAACATTAATAATAATTAATATTAAATAGTGAGTATACAAGTTCCATTTTACAGAAAAAAAATTATTTAATGGTATATGGAATTCGTATACCATCAAATAATTTTTTATGGTACTGGCTTTTGATAATCATTTTTTCAATGACTTGGTGTTGTTGCAGCCAATCTGGGCTCCTATATCCAGAATCGATCTTTTACCAGTACTTTTTCGAGTGATTGAAAATCGAGATCTCACTGTACTCATGTTTTCTCGGAGCTTTCGGAGTCTCGAATTTGGTCGAATTTAGAATATTTTTGTATTTTTTTTTTTTTTCGGCCGAAACCAGATTTTTATCGGAGACAGGAAATTCCCAACTGCGAGGAAGTTAATCGTAAAAGTTTTGAGTGACGTCTGTGACGCACATACTGGAGTCAATTTTTATTATCTACTAAATATTTTTGAAATAATTCTTCACTCCATTTTTACATTTACGTATTTATGGATATAAAAAAAATAAAAGTAGGGAGAAACATCAATTTTTATGGGATGGAATTTCATTTAGTTAGAAACAAAAATAATATCCAGTTGACATTAATCGATTGATATTAAATGGATTACATTTATACGTGAATCAAATTAATTAAGTCGTTGATTTTTGAGGATTCAACAATTTGAAATATGTGCAAAGAGAGGTTTTTGGACAAATTGAGATTAGATTAATTTTAACTGAGAAAAATGTAGGTTGAATAAAAATTGATTGATAATTTATTAATTTATTGATTTATTGATCAATTTATTGGTTAGATTAAAATTGATCGATTACTGATTATCACACAACTGTGACGTCTTAGAAAGGATTCTTTTAAAAATCAATATTGAAGAAACAAGGAAGAAGATTAAAAAATGTTTAGACGTTTATTTTTACGTACAGTCATAAATTTGTATATTAAATTAAATAAAAAATATTCATAACTGGAGCATTGTAAATCGTAATCTGCAATCTAATCTCGTAAAGCTTTTTTTCAATGATAAACGTTCGTTCATTCGTATTCAACTGAATAAATCAGCTAATTGTGATCGAAATTTTTTAAATAAAATTTCAAACGTTTTTTTGCCATTCAAATAAACATTATAAACCAAATTTATATTAAAAGGTATATTCAATGTTGAACAATAAAAAATCGATTGAAAATAATCGACTAATACTATCTCGAAATATGTTTCTTTGGGATGCAAGGAATTTTTGTTTAACCTCATAAAACCTCGTGTTAAAGTTGCGATTTTACCATTAAATATCTCGATCACCAACCGGTGAAACTTTTTCAATTTTTTTATTTGTTATAATATAACACTCAAGAAAATTCACGTAATTTTATTTAAAGTACTAAAATTATGAAACCCGGTTTTTTTTTTCATTTTTGTTTAACCAACTACAACGAAAAAGCAAAAAAATATTTTTAACGTTAGCTAAATAATTATGGAAATGAGAAACAAAAAAAAATTCGTTGCCTTTCAAACCTGCAATATTTAAGCCCATTGATTAATTTTTATCGAATTAAATATTGCCTAATTAAAATTAATTAATTAAAAATAAATCATTTTATTTCCAAAGTTCTTTGCTACAGGCTTGTAATCATTAAACCCACAAATTCGAATAGTTAGTCAAGCTGTCATTTCGAAATCTTCTCGCAGCTTGATATTTTGGCTGTTGAAGATTGCAGCCGGCCAAAAGTACTCTTGACTTCTGGCCCCTACGTAACACGTGACGATCACTGAATCTACTTTATACGATATATTTATGTCCTTTGCCCGAGGGTGACAGTGTCTCGTGCCTCTCCTTTTTTTCGTTATTTTTTTTTCCGTATAGCCCTCTTTAACGAGGGAGGCTCTTTCCTCGTTTCCTCGTCTCCCTCGTTCTAATGCTCGAGCTCTCGCGGGTGTGTGCAACAGGTGTCTTCGGGAGAGAAATAAGCGTACCAACGGATATTAAAAATAAAGACCACGCGCGTATCCACGAGCGTCCAGTCACGTTTTCTTTCATCGAAGTTTCGAAGTTATTCGAAACAAGCAGAATTTACACTTTTTAGAAGTAATTAAGATTAATTTTTTTATTTCGTAATGTGCGATTCAATAATATCGTAGGTTACACTAATAATAATGGGAAAAAACAACGACAAGAAAAATAAAAATAATAAAAATGACAAAAATAATGAAAATAATAAAAATAATTTTTAATAATAAAAACAATAAAAATAATAATAATGGACGCCGGTGTATGAGCAGTCGAGGTGCGACTCCAATAAAAAGCCAAAAAGCGACAAAAAAATAGAAAAACCAAAAAGTGAAGGAAAATTTGTTTAAAAAGCAGAGAAAAAAAATAAAAATGTAACCTAAAAGCTGCCAAGGATAAACGAAATAATAATAATCCAGGGAGAAAATAAATAATAATACAACAACGAAAATGATTATAACATTATATCAAAAACCATAGAATGTAACACCAACAATATTAATAATCATACTAATAAAATATAACATAAATAATGACAAATCATTTTAGGAAATAATAAAGGCTAAAATGTTAAAGGCCATCATTAAAAATATTAACAGTAAATAATAATAATGAATAATAATGTAAGAATGAAGTAATAATAACGACAATCATAATAATTACAATAATAACAATCATAATAATCATTTTAATAACACCAAAATTAATACGAATAATATTGAATAGCGATGAAAACAAATAACGATGCATCTTCATTTATATTATTAGTAACATTCTTTTCCTGTCACTATTATTATCAAAATTATGGTTCCCCTTGTTATTATTATTGCTATTCCTTCTATCGCCACAGCAATAACAACGGCAACAAAAATTAATAATCAAAATAAAATAAAAATGAAAAAAAAAAAAAGAACAAAGAAACATTTAATAGTAAGAAGATTCTCACAAAATAAGTTTAACATATCGTAACTAACGGAAAAATTATAATATTCTTCACATACCTATTCAAAACACTTCTGCAATTAAACCTCAATGCAATAGACCCATAATAAAAATTTAAAAAAAAAAAAAACAAATACCGAAAAAAAAATTAAAAATCCCCTCGACCAGCGAATAAAAAAAAACCAGATTAAACATCCCCCCCCTTCGCAACAGCTCGGAATCCTAGATAAGCTTGAATAAAAAGTATGGGGTGTGCAGCTTAGATCGAAATATGTAAAAGCGAAGTGTGAGAGGAGAGTTTCAAGGAGGAATGCAGAAGGGAAGAATAAGTCATCGGGTCGATTTGGTCCTTGCCGGTGGCAAGCCATATGTCGTTTACTTCGGAGGCTCTCTTATGCCTCCTCTTCACCCCCTCCCCCACCACCTCCCCCTCCCTCCTAGTCCCCCTCTTTTCTCATACTTCTTGGCCCGTGTCTTTGGATTATTATTATTTCTTTCCATTTTTTTTTTTTTTTTCGAAATACTAACACCGAGCTCGCGTATTATAAGCTACCGATGGCCTCTTCGGGCTAAGAGGTCAACGCCAGCTGCAGCAGTTGTCGGGCTGCTGCTGCCGTTACCGCTGCTGCTCCTTCGTCATACACGCACATACGTGCGCTTCTTAATTCGTTCCTCCTCCCTTCAAGGCGAAGGAGTCGTAAGGACGGGACTGAGAGGAGGGCGGGAGGGGGGGGGGAGGGGAGAGTTCACAGGAGGACTCCCCGTACTCACGTACGTTTGGATCGTCCCCATACGCGTTCTTATTGACGAACACGTGCCAGACGTCCGTTGCGTAAAGTGCCACCCGATGTTAATACGTTGTGTGCGGTGCCCGCACGTTTTTCGATCAATTTTAAGAAAGCCACGGTCAAGATGACGGTTCCGAAGCGGGGAGACACGAAAATGAAAAAAAAAAAAGGAAAAAGGGGACACTCGAGGATCCGCAGGATTAACTCCGGGATCGAGAAGCTTTTTTGGACATTTTTTGAGTGGGGATTAATATTAGGGGGATTTTGAACGCTTTTGGGTGGATGACCGAGCTTAAACGGATGAAACAATGGAGAGGGGAGAAGGTTTCGAGAAGGGAATTTATTATTGTTATTTAGGTGCAGAGGTGGCGGTTGTGCGAGAACTTTTGGTTGGTTTTTCGTTGTGGGCACTTTATTGTGTGTTTGAGTTTAATTTTTTTGGTTTTTTTGTCGTTTTTGTTCGTGTTTGAGGCGATTTGGATCAGGCAAGCGTGTAAATAACAAAATATTCAGCTTTAAATTCCGAATTTTAATATTCCGAAATTCCAAACTTCGTAAAGATGCCAGCACAAATTTTCCGAAATTTGTACTTTCGAAATATACAAATTTGGAATTCCGAAATTCGAAACTTCCTCATACCAGCACAAATTTTCCGAAATTTGTACTTTCGAAATATAAAAATTTGGAATTTTGAGGCTTCTGGTCAATCAAAATTCAGGTTTTCTACCCCACCCGACCAGTAGGCTAAAAATTACGAATTTTTATATTCCGAAATTCGAAACTTCGTCATGCCAGCACAAATTTTCCGAAATTTGTACTTTCGAAATATAAAAATTTGGAATTTTTAGGCTTCTGGACAATCAAAGTTCGGGTTTCCTACCCCACCCCTACATATATATAATATATATATATATATAAATCCATGTCTGTGTACATACATATATATATTTATTTATTTATTCCCATTCTTTTACATATACCCAAATATATATATATACATACATATTTGTATATGTATATACGTATGTACATACATTTCTACATACTTATTTATTGGGGTTATCCCGTGTCGGTATACTAATTAGTTTTTAGGGCTCTCCGAGTATCTCGCGGATGCCGTATCGTCCGCTGTACTTGAGGATATACAACACCGCGGGTCGTTCATTAAAATAAAAGTCTCGAGCTGCGCGGCTCGAACTAATATGATAATTTATGTTGATCAGTCACGAGGTCGGTGGCGTGCGTTAGGTCAGGGGTTAGACGCCCCGATTTTCATTATATACCATTACGGATCGATAAATATCGAAACGCGGTTGATCGTCTCGATCGCGATTCCTTATTCGTACGGTAGGGAATAATCGTTACGAAGGATCGTCCAGGTGAGGTGTAATAAAACGAAATCGAGTTTCTCGTAGCGGGATGGAAATTTCGAGCGAACGGTCATCAGATAAACATCGCTCGGAAAACAAAAAGAAATCGGGAATCATGCATATTGAAAAAAGTTGTAGGGTTATTATTTTTTGATCGAACATAGCATGGGCAACGGTTTTTTTTTCTCGATTTTAGATTTTTCGATTTTTCGTTTGGTTTTGGTTTTGAGATGTGCATTTTGAATGCAAAGTTTAGAGGTCTTTTCCTCCATGAATTTATTAAGGGGTTACTCGTGGGAATTCGGATATCAGGGTTGTTTGAAAAAAAAAAAAAAAGAAATGAAAAAAAAAAGATTTTTAAGAGAAAATTACGATTACTGAAAAATCATTGGATGGTTTACTTGTATGTCCATTGAAAAAAAAAAGATTTATTGTAATATTAAAAATATCAATGTATTAATAATTCAAGGAATCATAAACAATCTATCAACAATTCAAGTAGCTTAAAGTGGCACTTTAACCAAATATTACGTAATCCTACGAATAATTCAGTATAAATCTTTGATTAATGTTTAATTCGTTACATGAATAATTACATCGATATTCCGTAACACATACACTATAAAAATAATAATATTCGTAATACCATCAAAAATATTATGGAAGTAATATCATATAATTTTCGTTCGAATAAATTAGTAGGGTACTAATCAGTATTTAATTATTCTAATCATTGAATTATACTGAACTGATATTATGAGATTACGCGGAGGTTAGTTATTTTATTTAACTGTCGAAAAGTTTAATCTTCGATATATATCGGATTGTGCTGCATCAATGCGAAGATTTTAAACAAATTTATTATATTTATAATATTACAAATTCTGTTCCATTTTTTTACCTGTACCAGCAACATTGTTATAATAATTATTATATCATGATAATAATAATAACTATTAACTAATTGATAAAACTACATATATATATATATATATATTACATATTACGTATATATTAATTACGATCATATTAACAATAATAACAATGATGAGGATGATGTTTAATAAATTGTTATACAATAATAATTTAATAAACAATAATTATATTATAATCATAATTAATTTCTTATATAATATATATAATAAATTAATAATTAATATTATATATAATATTACGTTTATAATATATTTATAATATTATAAAACGATTTCACGTAGCTCTGGCGATTAACTTGTACAATAGAAAAATAATAATTAGCATTATTCGTAATTATATATATTATAATATAATTACGAATAATGCTAATTATTATTTTTCTATTGTACAAGATAATCGCCAGAGTTACGTGAAATCGTTTTAAAATGTGGCTACAGCTAATAAAACTGAAGACGTTATAAAAATCACATTGATTTTTGCGATAGTCTTGAGTGATATATATATATATTTTTTTTTTTTAATAATACAGGGACTCTTATCGGTCGGGAAATGACGTACGAAAATAAGGTGGATGAATAAATATGGTTGAGCTTTGCACCTGCGCACGCGTATATACGCGTTTAAGGGACAGCGGCGTCCTTCGTGCCCTCTCGGGTTTTACGAGAACACGATCACTATCCAGTAGGAAAGAAAGACTTTGCGCTGCGCTGCCCTCGTACCGTCTCTTCCCTCGTTTTTTTCTCTCACCCTTGTATGTTTTTACACCGCGCTGCAACTTCTCTCTCCTCCTGTACGCCTCGTATTCCGAGTTTCGTAATAACGCATCGCGGCTCCCGTCGTGACACCTGACGCATCACGATTCATGTAGGAGTGAAAGAGGGGGCGACGCACTCGAAGTGAAAAATAAATTCACGAGCTCTTTTTGTTTGGAAGAATTGGGCATGTCTCGCCCGTCTCACGATCACATTCGAGAACTCCTTGGTTCCACCCTTATATCGGTTATACAATTTTCCAAGGGAACATGGAAAAATAATGTTGAATATGAATATTTTTGGTGTATAATTATACACGAAAATATTCGTAATTAATCAGAGAAATGTTGGACCCCCAAAATCATTAATTAATTATTTAATCATTTTGAATAAAAATCATTAATTATTCGTTTTATCATTTTAAATGAAATTTGTTAATTTGAATTTACCGATCTCGATCTCGTTTCTAATTTTACATACCCATCTCATTATCGATCTCGTTGCCGATTCTCTATACCGATCTCGTTTCCAATTTTACATACCGATCTTATTATCGATTTTGTTGCCGATTCTCCGTACCGATCTCGTCGCCGATTTTGTTGTCGATTCTCCATACCGATTTCGTTGTCAATTCTACATACCGATCTCTTTGCCGATTTTCCATACCGATCTCACCGCGAATACTGCATACCGATTTCGTTACCGATCTCGTTGCCGATTTTATTGTCGATTCTCCATACCGATCTCGTTGTCAATTCTACCTACCGATCTCATCGCGAATTCTACATACCGATCTCTTTGCCGATTTTCAATATCGATCTCACCGCGAATACTACATACCGATTTCATTACCGATCTCATTGTCGATTCTCCATACCGATCTTATTACCGATTTTTCCGTTCATCGCTGTTCTCCCCCTCCAGAATCGACGGCCGACGTTACGATTAATCGAGTGAGATCAAAAGGTGCTTCGATCGTTACTAATCCGCCCGTTGCGCCCGCAACGATACGCGAGCTCTCTCGTCTTTTTTTTTCCCACGCTGGAATTTACAGAAGCGAACCGTTTCCACGCGATCCTGCTGTTGTTTCTTATTTCAACCTGTACGTGTCCACGGTGTATAGCTATATGTCTACAGCGTACAGTTTGCTCGCAGTGTTGGCGAAGCGAAACGAAACTGAGCGGGGCTGGAGGGGGGGTGGCTCACACGGGGACTAATACACACCTGTGTCGTGTATTCCACTTTATTGTTACCTTCGTTTTTTTTTTTTGTATTATTTTCTCTTTCCATTCCGTAAAACTCGAATAAATTTAACGCAAGAGAGACGAGGAGAGGGGGGGGGGGAGCAGCGTGTTACAGTGAACTTTGGTTCATTCCGTACGATCAGATACTCTTTTACCACAAACGTACATAGATACGTAATTATCATTCTTCCCTATTCACGGTCCCATTTGCCTATGTATATGTACAGGGTGATGCAAAAAGTGAAGAGAGATAATAATTCGAAGCGTTTATATCTGTTCCACAATCTTCTTTGTTTTTCGAGCGGAGATGTCGTTTTTTTTCCATTCTTTGTTCCTCGTATTTTATTTTACAATTTTTTTTCTCCAATCTTTGGTGTGAAATTTCATTTTTCGATTTTTTCTTCTTTTTTTTTTGTAACTTTCTCTAGCGTGGCATTTTATCTTTTAGCCTTATTTTTTATTTCAGTTGTACGGAATTTCATTCGCGAATTTTTGTTCGTACTTTTCTGTAATGTTTTTTAAAAATATTTTCTTTCTTCGTGTGAATATGTTTACGACAAATTGGAATTCGTTAAGATCAGGATTTGTTTTATTTAGTCATCGGAAGTTTGTTAACTAAATCGGTTGGACATTTTTAAAAAGATTATTTATTAAAATCTGAAGCTACAATGTTAGTGGTAGATTGATCGTTAATTTGACGTGTAATTGTATCGCTCATGACGAGAACTCGGAGAAAAATCACGTGGAACGAACACTAACGAAGGTAAAAACAAATTTCTTTGAAAAGTAAAAAAAAAAGGATATTTTTTAGAAAAGGAAGAAAATGATTATTTTTTTCACAAAGTAAAAAAATGATTATTTATTGAAAAAGTAAAAAAGATTATTTTCTTCGAAAAGTAATAAAAAATGGAATTGTTTGGTCAAGCAATAATTTTGGACCCGAGTTTTGACGTATCCTATACCTGTATATGGGCGTGCACGCTATACTAGTTGCGCCATTTTATAAACAATAGAATTTAACGTCAACGAGTATAATGCGGATATGGAGGAGCGAGGAGTCTTCGCGAGATAAAAATCTCTCTATTCGGGAACAAACGTTCCGCTTGTCGAGCCACCATTTTGCTTTAATCCCAATGATACGATGAGCAATAAATACAATTGCCGATGTGCGGAGACTTAATTTATGTGAGATTGTTATGGACGTGTTCCTTTTCTTTTTTTGTAGATATACCGGCGCAGGTGCCGCCGCTGACGCCTGGGACCAACAAGAAGATGACCGAGGCCCTCAAGGCCTCGTTCGCGTCCTGGGAAAAAGAGCAGCTTCGTCTCAACATCGCAAAAGGTAATTAACTACTTTTTTAAACCAATCCTACTTAATTTGAAATTGCGGTCTTTAGTTATTGTTAATTAAGAGGGTGAGGTCGAATTTTCGTTATTTTAGAATTGGATTCGTATGGGAATGACTCCTCTTTCAATTTAAATATTTATTAAATATTTATTATTTATACAGATCCATTTTACTTAAATTCATTTATTATTCACTTAATTTACTTGCGATTAATCTACTCGAATTAATTTGTTACTCCAATTTGGATATTTATGAAATATTTATTATTTATACATATCCATTATATTTTTTCACCATCTGTAAGTTTCAAGTATCCAGAAATAAAACGAACTCATTTCGCACATCCAACATTGAAATGGTCCATTTCGAGTACCCAAATTTAAAATGATTCTCCATTTAGTACTTGAAAAGAAAACGTTTTGAAAAGTCAAATTTGATATCAACGGTTGCTTAATTTACAATTCTCGTCGTGTTCCAAAAGTGACAAATCCAGTTTTACCTTTGGAATGCTATTTTCAAAATGGCGTCATGATCATTAAATACCGATGTGGAGTTGCGCCGAACGATTGTTTCGTCGAAACGCTCGGGCACATGCGCAACGTTTCGTTGATGAAAAAAAAAAAAAAGAAAAACGAAGTACGATTTTTCCGGCTCGCTCGCTGGACACATCGAGATGGCGCTCGCGAGATAACGCGCGGTTGGAACAAAAGAAACTATCGGTCGTGTCTGCCTGTGTATGTCTGTCTGTTGGGGCTATAAGTTGGCTGATGTTAACGAGAAACGGACAATGATGTGGGAGAGCAAAGTATACGTGTGTAAGTAACGAGTCGAGTAACGAATGAACGTGGAGATGGTGAACAGTCCACTCTCTCGTTACACGAAGTGGAACGACTCGTGAGGGGGAGGCCTCCGGTGCCAGAGGTTCACGATGAGGTCACAGAGACGCGGTGAAGTATCTGCCGTTGCGACGCCTGACGACCCTCTCACGTACGAACAACCGAGGATGTGCACCTTGATTAATTCCTAAACGTAATCTATGCCGCGTTGTCTGTACGGATTTATAATTTTGCCGATAAAAAAAGAAAACGAAAATCGGTAGTTGTCGATTTCGAGTGATCGGCAATGGATAGTATTTTAGGATCAGCAGTTTACTAGTTTTGTATTATCGGTAAGATTGGTCAGTATCAACGATTGGTAGATACCGATTTTCATCGATCTTCGATTGAAATCGGCAATCGGTAGTTTTGTAGGATCAGCAGTTACCAGCTTTGTATGATCTGTGGTTTTGTAGGATCAGTAGTTACCAGTTTTGTATGATCGGTAATTTTCGTCAATATCAGCGATTGGTAAACACCGATTTTCATCGATCTTCGATTGAAATCAGCAATCGGTAGTTTTGTAGGATCATGTAGGTTTCTATTTGTTACGATCACTGTCGTAACTAATAGAAACTGATCACTATCACTATTAGTTAATTTGTTATGATAGGTTATGTCAGACGATTGGCATATTTCACGCCGATTTCTGTTGATCGATATTTCCTGCTGATTTCTACCGATCGGTATTAATTCATTTCGAAAGATGAACATTCATAGATTTTAAATGATTGCCATTCGACGATTTAAGATCATTGGTACTTATTGCTGAGTTTGGACGACCAGAATTTTTCGCCGATTTCAGACGATCGCCTTTTACACCGATGTCTATCGATCAGTACGTCACGCTGATTTCTCCCGATCGATGGTTCCTGTCGATTTTTGTTGATCGGCTTTTCCTATTGATTTCTGTCCATCGGCATTTCTTGTCGATTTCCTGGCGATTTCTTGTAAATTTCTGTCAATCGGCATTTCCTAGCGATTTCTAAAAATTGGGATTTCCTACCGATTTCGGCCGATCGGGATTTCCCATCGATTCCTATCGAACGACTTCTCCCAAACAACATTGGTACATATCAAGCGATCCAAATTTCTTGCCGATTTCATACCGATTTCTTCACCGATCTTACCGATTTTCTTTGGATTTATCGCGCAAATCGTAAAAAAAAAAGTGAACAATTCGTTTATTCGACGGCCTCCCTCTCTCCCGGGTGCGTTCACGAAAGTTGGGACGTTGCGCCGCGCGGTTAACTTGCGCGCGTGCGCGTGCGGTAATTTATGCGCGCACACGTGTGCGCACGAACATTTGTATACATTTGTATACGAGTATACACGAGGACGGATAAAAAAGCAAGAGGGCCTGAAAGCACTCGAGCTGCTTAACAGGAAAATTAATGTGAACATTGAGGAGTAGGGCGTGTTTGTTCCATTCTTAGCGATCGATTTGTTCGAATGATTGTACAAACAGGCTACCGCGAACAAACGTAAACACAAGATATCGAGATTTTTTCTAACATACAGGGTGACAATGAAATAATGTTTTTCAAAAATCGAAAACAACTCAAAATAGAATATCGATTTTTTTTGTTCTCAAAGTACTCAAGTTTTTTGAGCGGGTACAGCACATCCCGAAAATATATTCCAACATTTTTTTGGTACATTTATTTTTTATTGTTAATTGTTATCGTCAATAACCGGCCGATTTATTTCTTTATTGTTTTTTTTAAGTTTATAGAAAATGATACAAAATCATGTTATACCGTCGCACGACGTTGTATTATGCATGAACATGTATATTTATTTAGCGCGATTTTGAGTTTGTTTCGGTTCATTGGGTTTGATTGGGTTTGTTTGGGTTCATTTGGTTTGTTTGGGTTTGTTTGGGTCATTCATTGTTTATCCATGAACATGTATTTTTATTCAGCGAGATGTTGAGTTTGTTTGGGTCCGTTTGGGTCTCTTTCGGTCTGTCATTGTTTATCCATGAACATGAATTTTTATTCATCGCGATGTTGAGTTTGTTTGGGTTCATTCGGTTTGGCTGGATTTGTTTGGGTTTTTTGGGTCCGTTTAGGTTTGTTTGGGTCCGTCATTGTTAATCCATGAACATGAATTTTTATTTATCGCGATGTTGAGTTTGTTTGGGTTCATTCCGCTTGATTGGGTTTATTTCTGTTGGTTTAGGTTTGTTTAGGTCCGATGGATTTTGTGTTCATTTTGTTACATCCGGGTTTGTTTGGGTTTGCATTTATCTCGCAAATCCATATTAATCTAAGTAGTCATCGATCCAGAATATTCTATCCGATTCTAGGACTTCCACTTCCAAACCCTCATTATTTTTTTTAATACACTCAACTCTTTCTTCAAAATGCGCCTTTGTCAAAAAATGTTCTTATTTTTCCGTTTAATACCAAGTTTACAATGTTTTATTTTTCCGTCGCGAAATCGTTGCGAAAGATCCTTCAAAATATCCATCCTACAATTGCCACCCTTTTTCCGTCTGTGTAGATCCACACACACGCGTCATTTTTGTAAAATGTCAATTTCATATATATACGTATATAGGTGTCTAGGTATGTGTTATACGTGGGGCAAGTCCGTCCATCAGCATGTACCCGCGATAAATGAACGAACGAACGAACTGCGAGGTTCGTCGAGGGCATGTAGACCGGAAGTAACGTCACACCCGCGTGGCTCTGAATGCGCATACCGGATGTGTGGCATCGGCTCCCCATCAGAACCCCATCACATTCGCCTCGCTATATATTCATATAGGGGGGGGGGGGGGGGGGGGGGGGGGGGGGGGGGGGGGGGGGGGGGGGGGGGGGGGAGGAGGAGGAGGAGGAGCGCACGATACGAACAAATCGCGAGAGAGGAGGAAAGAACATCGCGATGCAGAAGCCAGATATCTCTGGATCTCGTGACAGAACGAGGGGGGTTAGAGGCAATATCGTGGATTCTCCTTTTGTGCGAAATAAAGGAACGTTTCCCCCCCCCCCCTCTCTCGGCCTAGATTCGCATTTTTCGACCGAACGTCGTATTCGTTAGGCCCTACTCGTGAGAGAGAAATTTCTCTCCGAAATTGAGTGAAATTGTCGAGGAGAGGGGAGGGGGGGGGCGGTAAAGATTAATCGGTAAAAATGTAAACTTTTTATTTTCTTCGTGGCATTGTTGCGAAAGGATTTCTATCAGATCACGCGAAAATATTATTTATTAAACAGCCACAATGCATGAGTACATTTTTTTTTATTTCTTTATTGTATAATTGTATGGTTTGTTCGTTACGATTATTTTCGAATGATTGTTGTAAATAATATTGTGAATAATAAGCTTGAACAATATTAATGGAGTCAAGAGTCAAATTACTGACTGTAATTTCATTTTTATGGCGATAATAACAAGATTAATAATATTAATAAAAATGGTAATGGTGATAGTAGTCATAATGACATTTTGACAGAATAAATAAAATAAAAACAATAATATTATCGTTACCATCGTTGTAATTTTATTACAACTTTAATAATGATACGGATAATAACAAATAATGAGTAAGGTTTTATTATTACTACAATTTTTATTGGTAATAATACCAATCAAAATTTTATTATTAAAATACAATAAAAATTGTATTTTAATAATACAATTTTGAGTAAAGTAATAATTAATATGTAAAAATGTATTATTGGAATAATACATTTTTATTTATTACTTGTACACGAGATAATAATATTATCAATAATAATATTAATATCCGCAATAAAAAACATTTAAAAATCTCCAAAACAATATTCTTTTGTTTAACATTATTATTCCAAATGTTTTTTTACTTCTGCTTATTATTAACATTGTTATGATTAATCGTTATTCTTATTAATACTTTCTTACTTATTATAATTATTGTTCTCGAAAATTGTTTTTTTTTAAATTTTTAATTATTAAATTATTCAATATTTCAAACATCGTTGATGGCACAATTGTTCTTAAACTTCCTAAATTCTGTTTATCGTACAGCAGAGGAAAGGGGGGAAGTATTTCAGAGTTTATAAAATGCATAGAACGTACAATCGGAAAAGTATATTCAACAGGTACTATTGACCGATCACAGTTACACCTGTGCAACGGCTCGCATAGCAAAGAATAGGAAAGGTTCAGTGCTGCGCATCTGGCAAAATTTCGAAATCCTACGCTCACCCTGCTTGCGAGCTAAATTCCTGTTTTTTTTTTTTTTTTTTTTTTTTTCGTCTCGTTGGACGTACCTGCGCTCATCCAAAGGGCAACGGGACAAAGTTAGCGACACCTGCTGGTTGGCTTATCGGTTCTTTCGGTGATTCCTTTTTTCTTTCTCTTCTTATTTTCCTGCTTCTTCCCGAGTTCTGGGGTGCGAGTGCAATCGCAATAAAAATAAAGGCTGTGGCCTTCCAAGGGGAAGATAAAACGCGCATGAAAAAGCCGTTTCATCGCGCTCTCACCGATAGAACGAAAATTCGGTAGGCAATAAAAGTTGGTGATTTTTAATATATTTTTTAAAAAATATTTTTTATTTATTTTCATTTATTTTTATTCTTTATTCGGGATAACATCGTTGTTTTATTTTTCCGGTTTTTTGAACCCTCCTACGTACGAAGTGCGAAATTCTTTAAGCGCATGCGCGTTAACTCGGAACCATAGGTCCGAAAACGAACAGCTGCTTCCTGACATTTTGTGTCCCCTTATTTTTTTTTATATTTTTGTTTTATTTATTACAATATTTTTCTACGCTTTCATATCCTATAATCATTTATTTGATTATTTGATAAATATTTTTTTGGTGTTTCTATACCCTTTAAATCTTTTTAAAAATTTGTTTACTGCATGCTTTTCATTTTTTACCTAATAGTCAATTTATATATAATTTTTTAATTGATGTGTCACTATATTTTCTTTTTTTCTTTCCCCTAGTTTTTTGTTAAATTGAAGTAATGATCTTTTCGAGACAATAAATGCATGGAAAAAATGTATACGGGTACAAAAAGATGTACAAATGATAAAAATGTTGTATTTCAATTAATATATTACTGAAAAAATAAGCATCATCCTAAATTTGTTATTTTCCTATCAATATAATAAAAATAATGAAAAATAAAATATTAAAAAAAAAAAAAAAACAGAAAAACTTATTAGTATTACACTAAAAAAAAAAAATTAAATAAAGTTAAAAAAGAAAAGTAAATGAATGAATATAAAGTTAAACGTAAATAAATCTACAATACGTGTATACTAATAAACCCATATAAAATTTCATTGAACACACAAATATTCTTTGTTCATTTGTCAAATAAAGAGGAGAAAAGGAAGTGTCACTCTCTAAGCGCCGTCTCCGAACACCTGTGAAAAGTGCAGACGTATTATCTTCAACTTTGCTCACACACGCGAACCTTAGATAAGGAGGAAAAATTTTCTCGAAAAAAACGAAAAAAAAGGAGAGAGAGAGAGAGAGAGAGAAAAAAGGAAGATACGAAATTGTGTACTATGGGTGAAAACGAGCCTGTGATGAGAGGGCAGTGAGACCAGCTCGGAGAGGAGTCTCGTATAAGAGTATGTTAACAATACTGACAAGGAATAAGTTGATCAAACATCGGCGCGATCCTCAAACATTGGCGGTCTTCTTTGATCCGTCTCTCTGAATGTACACGATGGTTGTGTCGCTCTCGCGCCCCGTTAGACACTTCTCTCTCTCTCTCTTTTTCTTTCTTCGCTTCGAGACCGCACGTTACTTTCCTTCGAGTGTACACGCGACGCCCGGACTACGCGTGCGCACACACTAGCTCGAACCGATTGGTGAACGATCGTCGATGTCGAAATTGGTTCCACGATTATCGACGATTTTCCAGTATGTTAAAGATGTTCTTGCGCCATAATCACAATAGTATATACAAACTAATGACAACGTAATCAGATACTATTTTTTTTTAATTGATAGTTGTTTAAAAAATTACGTGAATCTTCTTGACTGTTAAATTTCGTAAAGCTCAACTCGAGCAAGATAATAACAATAATATTATCATTACCATCGTTGTAATTTTATAACAATTTTAATAATGATACTGATTTTAACAAATGATAAGTAACTATTTTTTATTACGAGGATTTTTATTGGTATTATTGCCAATAGAAATCACAATAATAAATTATTACTTATTATTTGTATAAAAGATAATAATATTATCAATAATATTATTATATAACAATATTATATATTATATAATAATATTATAAATAATATTATTAAATAATAATATTATATATTATATTATAATATTATCAATAATATTATTATTGATAATATTATTATCTTGTGTACAAATAATAATTAACAATTTATTATAGTGATTTCTATTGTCAATAATCCCAATAAAAATTGTCGTAATAATAAATAGTTACTTATTATTTGTTATTATCAGTATCATTATTAAAGTTGTAATAAAATTACAACGATGATAATGATAATATTATTATTTTAATTTTATTTATTCTGTCAAAATATCATTATGACCACTATCACCATTATCATTTTTATTAATATTATTAATGTTGTTATTATCGCTATAACAATGAAATTACAGTTAGTATCTTGATTACATTAATATCGTTGAAGCTTATTATTCGCAATATTATTTCCAACAATCATTCCAAAATAATCATAACGAACAAACCATACAATTATTCAATACTAAAGAAAAAAAATGTATTTATGCACCGTGGCTTTTTAATGAATAATCTTTTCACAAATGAAATTTTATTATTTGTGTACGTTTGTTTGTTTATAAATGTTTTTAAAGCACTCGTAAGACGTTTATCCAATGTAGCCGAAATCTCGCGTGTAAAGGATTAAAATTCGGAATTTAAAAACTTCTGGATAATCGAAGTTCGGGTTTCCTACCCCACATACGGATTACAATATCTTCTTCAGCATTACCATCGCGATAAAGGAAATGATGTCTGGTACTGTAACGTCTGAACAGGCGGAAGTGAAAACCGTGTTCAGCTATGTACCTCGTAAATAATTGATCAGTGATCGGTCCTATTCGTGAAGAAAGAAAATTAGGGTGCAACGAAGGTAATGAAGGTCGCAAGGGTGTACATTGGAACTCATCAAAAATCCATCCTAATTATGACACGTATCTGCATGTGTATATGTGTATGACAAAAAAAAAGCTGATTCTACACGATTCTACACGAAAACACGTTACACGTTCGTTTTTATGTATTGTTCTTCTTTTTATTTTTATTCGTTTCCTACTTTGCCCAGTCGTAAAGAGAAAGAGAGAGAGAGAGAGAGAGAGAGAGAGAGAGGAAGAGAGCGCACGCTCTCTTCCATTCATAAAAGGCCTTCATCCGAATCGCGGCGATCCTCCGAGTCCCTTTGTTCGCGCGACTCCGCTCTTCCAACTCGCACACGTGTACACTCATAGGTCGATAGATCTGTATGTAGGTGCGTGCTTGCACGAAGTGAGACCAGTGTTTTTCTTTTTCTCTCTTCTCTCACTCTTTCTCTTTTTCTACGTGTAAGTATCAGCGGAACGACTCTTTGCTTTTTGGATATACGTTCACGGACACGACCATCATTTATATTTCAAACGCCCGCCTGCCCCCCCTCCTCTCCTCCTCCTTTCTTTCCATCGCAGTCGTTTGCCAACGTTCCGCCACACATGACCGACCGAAGTAAAAAAAAAAAAAAAAAAAAAAAAAAAAAAAAAAAAAACAAACCCGTATCGCAATTTTCGATGAAACTACTCGGGGGAGAGGATGATGTTTGTTCGATGTTTCCGGTGATCGCGGAACGAAAAAATATCGGTCGTTGAGTTTCGTCTCACCTTAGGGATCGAAAATTCACTGAAAGTGACGGAAAGATGTAGATTCGTACGAATTATCAGTATCTGCCTTAAAAGATTGGATATTTTGGTTGTATTTTGCAGTTTTAAGGGGAAGGGGTGGGGGTGAAACTGATTGGTGAGAAAAGAGGGGGGGGGGGGGTAGTCAACGGAACGTACGTACATCGTTGCGATGGAACTCGAACAGTGGAAGACAATGGTATTGTATCGTGACGAAATTTCGAGAAAACCCGAGACATCCAGCCCCACCAATTGCATTTTTATTGCGCTTGCGTTATTTGTTACATACGAGTATCGTTACTTTTTTTTTTTTTTTTTTTAAAAATGCACGAAGGTTTTCCCTTTTTTTTCTTTGCGAATTAATTCAGCCGAAAAATGAACTTTTGCTGCTGAATCTTTAGAGTCGATTTTCGATTGGAAACATTCCACTCGAAGTATCGAATGTTCGATGAATATCAGGGAATTCAACATTTCGCGAATAGACGTATCATTCGAGGAAAATAAAGAACAGACAGTATGTCACAAGAGGTTTTGAAAAATTCGTTTGAAACGTTGGACTCTAATTACTTTAACTTTTCTATTTAAATAAGACCACTTCCGGTCGATTAAAGTCCAATCCGCATCAATCGTTCCCATAAAATCCGAGTTTCGTGGGTTTTTTTTTTTTTTTTGGCTCAAGTACACTCATATCCATTTTTTTTTACTTACATTTTTATGGATAAACGTTATTTCAAGGACATTCGACTTCGAGGACCGTCCTCGTATTTGTATGTATGTACATAGTGACGTACGGGGAAAAAAGATGACGAGAGTTCGGGACGAGCGCAGAGGGCATCGGCACCTAGTACGCCACGATGACGATCGTATGCCAACTCGAGACGTTCCGAGACGTTTATATACGCTTTGAAAGAAAGAAAAAAAAAAAAACCCGCGAGATACCGCGAAACAATGGTCGCCCGAGTGCACGAGCTCAAACGAGCGCAAATATGGGCGCGAACTCCTCAAATGGGACATTCCAGAGTTTCTTGGTATTGTTGCCCATCGGCATCGCCAATAATACGGTGAAAGAATTTCCGACGAGCTTTTGTGACACCTCGAACTTTATCCACCCGCCAGCAGCAAAATAGCAACACCTCTGTCAGCCGACAACTGAATTTATTCTGTCAGACTATTTTTTTTCATCCCCCGAAAAAAAAAAAAAAAATTAATTAGTCGTTTGAAAACATCGATTTGTATCTATGAGGTTCGACTGACACGACTTTTCGCCTCTGAGTATCAATATTTTAGTTATTGAAAAACGAAGTAAAGAATGGTCTCGTTGTTTGAGCACTGAACTGACGATTCGAAGGTCTCGGGTTCAATTCCAGCCTGAAAACATGGATTTTTTTCTAGCGTTTTTTTCAGAGGATCGACCCTTTGGAATATCACCTTTGGAATTGTCGGTTGTTTAGGGAGTATTTCGGAGGTGAGGAGGTGTTTGAGGTTCTAGTTTTAAGGCTTGAGCGAATAATGGAATTTTTAGGAATGGTTGGAAAATGCGGAGAGAAACTTATAGGATATTTAGATGTGCAAAGAGAAATTCTCAAGGAGGAATTTGAGGGTAGGGTTTTCGCAAGTATCCTTGCTTGAACTATATAACCTAATGTTAGGTTTGAGCTGTGATACTCTCTTAGTAGGAGGGATATTAAAACAACGTTGAAAATCAAGCCTTGGGGGTGTTTCGGATGGTGTTCAAAAACTGATGTTCTACTCAGTTCAAAATTGAAACAATATTGGAATCAAACCGGTGTTTCCGGAATGACTTTGAACCCTGACAACTTTACTGATGATATGTTTAGCAGTTGAATATGATATCATATAGGAAGTTCATTTTAAACTTAATACAACGATCCCCCTACAATTAATGAAGTTTTGAGCGAACTGACGTATTCTTGATAAAACAGCGAAGTTTGTTTACTGGCCTTCACTAATGGCATAACCGAGATAAAACCTAATCGCTTACCGAGTTTTTTTTATCTTCAGTGCCTTTGGGAAAACCCATGATTAATTTATCAGGCCGATACGCCTCTGGACAAAACTTCCGGAAAAATACACTTTTCCTCCTTCTCTGATGTTCGAACACGAAAGTAAAAGTCGAAGATCCTTTCCTACACGTATAATAATCTCGTGTTGTTTCAGACCCGAGACATTGGTCGGAGACAGCGGTCCATCACTGGATTCATTGGGCCATAAGGGAATTCTCGCTCGAGGGTGTGGCCATGCAACCCTGGCAGCACATGACCGGCAAAGAGATATGTGCCATGGGAAAGGAGTCCTTCCTGGCGCGTGCTCCCGCTTTCATGGGTGACATACTCTGGGAACACTTGGAGATGCTTCAGAAAGGTTCGTTACCACCGTTCAATTTCTAAGTCTTTCGCTTTGCCTACGATTTTTTCTACAGGCTGATGACAGATTTTAATACGTTTTTTATTTTTCGTCACAACGTTTCGGTGCAAAGCAGATCTTTTAACGTGACCAAAAAAGGCGCATTCCTTTTTTTATTTCAATTTTATCGTCTAATATAATAGATCAGATAAAACAGGTTGCTTATGTTGAAACGTCATCATTGCAATATTTCAATACAGCATTTGTCGAGTTTATTTTTCCTCAGCTAAGCTCATCCAAACGTAGCTAAGTCGAAACTTAGCTGTAACCCAAAAAAACCCAAACGTAGCTAAGTCAGATCTCAGCTACGATTCGCGACTTCTCCTGCAACAACTGAGAAACGCCACAACATGCAGACGCGATCTTCGTACTTGTGTCGAAAATAGGAAAAAAGAAAAGAATAGCTCAGTGCACAGGTAGAGTGGAGGTTGGCTCCTCGGGCAATATGGTGGGTGCGTTTTACTGCGCAGTACGCAATAAATCTCGTAAGCTGCTCCTGATCGAATCGTCCGATAGCAGCTGTGCTGGGTTAGACCGACACGCCGGAAACGATCAATCCGAAACATCGCTAAGAATGAATACGTGAATTCACCGTGTGTACTTGTTCGCGTACACTTGTACGCGAATTGCATCCACGTCGATGCGGTTGTTTTTTGTTTTTCGGAGTGTGCGGCAACCACCAGTTGAATCTCCCGAGGATCACGCGAAATGTGAAAAATTCGCTTTCAGATTGAACTTGGGAGTTAACGCGTTCGTTATTACATGCTACGTCATCGATGTCGACGATGTCGAATAAATAAATTTTACATCCATGATTAAAAAAGTACATATATATTTTTTGTTTAGCAAGATTTCTTTTATTACCTCGTTCAAAGTATTTTTCTTAAATTTGCTTTTGACAAATATTTCTTTGAATATCATTTTGTGTATTTTATCCTCGAGTTCGCTAGGTTTCTATTCCGGTTGAAGATACGCTGGAAACGAATGAAAAAAAACTTTCGATATCTCCGACATAATCGAGATATCGGAAGTTTTTTTTTAATTTTCCGATGTAATCGATATATCGATAGTCGATAATTTGATATTCGATGTATTCATGCGTCAATATTCCTGATAATCGATATATCGACGTTTCGGTATATCGAATTATTGACACATCGCTGTTTATCGATATTTCGATATATATCGATGTGTCGATTTATATCGATTTATTGGTTTATAGATGTATCGATTTATAGATGTATCGATTCATATCGATTTATATCGATTTATCGATTTATAGATGTATCGACTTATCGATAATTATATATCGGTACTTCCAGTGTATCGATTGATCGATAAAAATATATCAATATTTCTTGGGTATCGATTGATCTATAAAAAATATCGAAAATTGTATTTCATTGAAATGGCATCGCGAACATCCTGTCCTCCCTGCGAGTTGAGCAAAGAGTGCGCCGAAGACGGTCGGGGGGGGGGGGGGGGGTATCGAGACATATCGTGTTTCCGTAAAATAGCTCATGTCGAGGGGCAGGTAGATTGAAAAATGCTGAGAATTACACGATATGCGAACACCCATACAGCTATACAGAAATGCACATTCAGAGTGGACAAATAAAAGACTAGACTCACGGGGGTAAGTTTTTATCTCGAGGAATCCCCTGCCCGAGAGCTTTTATTTAGCCTCGGATCACCCGAGAAAGACGAGAGTGGAGTGGATCGAAGACGGGGAGGAAGAAATAAAAAAAAAATAAAGAAAAGAAAGAAGGGCGAAAGAGAAAGGCCGCGAGAGAGAAACGGAAAAAAAGGCCCACCATAGAAACTCCACCTCCGGATGTCCTGTGCCTTTCGGAGAGCGAATTGTGAGTGCCGAGGCATCGCGCGTTTGGCCACTTAAGCGGTTTTTCGAACTCCCCCGCTCGCTCTCTTATTTTCGTTTTTATTGTTATTATTATCATCATTATTATGAATTTACTCAAAATCACGCGATTTAGCGAAATCTTTTTTCGAAAATATATACGTGGTGTACGCGTACCCTTAAAATTGTAATTCGTAAAAATGACACAAATATAAACGTTATTTCGTCGTTTAATTTATTTGAATTCAATTTAACGTTCAACTTTAACATGGATAAGGAGAATGAAAAGAATAATAAAATGTATCCCTTAATTCTTTCTTTTCTAATATACCTCTAATTAATTTCTGAATGCTGAAGTGATTTTAATGGAGTGGTCTTTCGAAATATTTGACTCTGAAATATCATTTCCTCGATCAGATATCAGGAGTCAAAAATTCACCATGAGCAAATATTTAATCAGGACAGAAATTAAGGGATGACTCGTCACTTTTAGATTAATTATTAAATTAATGCGCAATTAATTCTATGTCATTAATAAGTACAATTTCGAGATATAACAGATATATTTGACTTATCTAAATTTTAACGAAAATATAATTTTTTAAATATTTAACAAAATAATTACTTTATCGCGAGTTTTAACGTAACGGAGAACGGACTTAAGAAGGAGTTGCGAATAAAATCGAGGGAATCGCAAAAGCCCTCGGGTGTACGTAAAAAAATTGGTGCTTCCGCAATACCGGATTTTCGCACTCGCCAACGCGATTCTTGCGTTCCGAGGATGTGTTTGAACGCGAGGTATAATCACGGTTCTATTGCTCGGGCTTGTTCGTACTTTCCGCTAAACCGGAAATTGAGAAAACGGGGTACCGACGTTATATTTCAACGGTCTTCATCCAGTTGCGTGATTTTCATCAAGATTGATGAACTTTCCAAAGATAAAGAGATAAGAGAGTGCGAACGGAAGAGAACCCCGTACTCGGATGGGTGACCGCTCTTTGAAAATCATTGAATTTTTATAAACTTTTTTTTTTTTTTTTAATTCATTGGCTCGTATTGATAGTTTGTATTTTCTCTTTTTTTTTATCAGAAGACGAAGTTGAAAAAGCATCGCTGGAGAACATGCCCGCTAATCTTTACGAGAGCGTTTGCGTACCGGATCTTGGCGATTTTCTTGGCTATCAGCAACAACAGCAACAGAATAATCCTCCGAATAATTCAGTACCAACCCCGGAACACAAAAGTCCAGCGACACCGGCTAGCTCGACCACCTCAACGACTTCCTCCTCCGGTCCCGTTTCGAGAAACACCCCGTCTCAGGCTTCCATTCAACAAGCTCTCAATTCTGTGCCGCCCACCCTCACACCTAGGTCTTATCACAACGACGGTGAGTAACCGCACCAACTAATTCACTTTACCCCAGTGTTCTTCTTTTTTCGGTTCTGGATATTCCAGATATTCCAGTAGTTCCATTATTGGATTTACGGTTTTTTAAAACTGGGCTGACAAAGGGCCGAGACATGAAAATCAAAAATATCGAAATTTTTATGAAAATTTGTACTCGAAAAACAGGTTGATTAATTATTGTTTTGTTGACGAGTTGAGCGGAATTATGACATCGGAATATTATTATTACGTACCTCCGATTTTTTCAACTTTTACAGATTTTTTTTTTGATATTTTGTTAGAACGTTTTAGAAAATGTTTTTATTATTATTTCTTCTTTTAATTTTCTAGAGTTTTTCAGAATTTCTTCGATTGTCTTGGAATTTTTTAGAATTTTTTCGATTCTTTTAGGATTTTTTAGGTTCTCTTGGAAATTTGTACAATTTTTCAGAATTTTCTCGAATTATTTGCTAAATTTGAGCTTCCCCTGCTGAGCTTGAATTTTGCCCGTTAAAAAATGGTGGGGAATAATTGTGTCATTGTTATTTACGAAAGAAGAGTCTCATCGGAAATGGAAAGTCAACAGAATATACATTTTCAGAAACTTCCAGTTCAAATTGCAGAAAGTTCAATTTGTAAGAAAGGTTTTAGTAAAGATCATCAGCCTAGATTTTTCAAAATTCCCTTAATAATGATCAACAATTCTTCAAATTACTCAATATTTTTGTTTAATGATAAAAATGTTGAGTTAAATTAAAAATGTTGAGTTGAATTAAAAAAAAATCATAATAAAAACGCTTAATTATAATAATTACAATGAAATTATTAACTATCAATTATAAACGATAAAACAATCAATTATCGAATAAAAATTCTTAAAAATTCGAAAGATTTACGAAAAATTCTACAAACTCTGAAAAAAAAAACGAAAATTCAAAATTATAGATAAGATTCTAAAAAAAATATCTTCAAAACTTAAAAAAAAAAGTGAAAAAAATCATGAAAAATCCGCCAAAAAAATGGTAACCGAAAATCCTCGAAACATCGAAAACCGGTAATTAGCAAGAGATTCGAAAAATACGAATCAGCTTCGACTCGTGCGTAGAAAAAGGCAGTAATAAAAGATATAAAGAACTCGATGAATTTGATTCTCGAAAGTAGTAGATGACTAGAGGTTACAAGGGCACTAGAGAAAATATGAAAAGACAAAGTACACAGACGTAGAGGCGCACGCGTCGTTTGACGTTGGCTGGTACACGGCAAACAATTAGGTAACGCCCCATATGCGTGCTCGTGTTCGGCTGGTCGTTACGTCATCTCGGAAGGAGGAACGGTGAGGGAACCGAAGCGAAGCGTTGTAAGCAAGAGGGCCCTGTCAGGCTGGAATCATTCGTCGTTCTCGGTTGCGGAGAGACGAGAGGGAAAGCCGCGACAGAAGAGAGACTGTCCAGTCGCGGGTTTGCACGCTCCGCCGCGGACAATGGAGATGATCCGTTGCTACTCGCGTGCGGCTGTAACGCGCTACCAACTCTCCGTGTGCAAATCATTAACTACGTGTACCCCGTTGGGTACCGAGTATACCGATATCATTTTTTTTTTTTTTTCTTCTTTTTTTATGCCTACATTTGTCTGCGTGCCAGACTCGAATCACAATCCGGAGCCGGACGCCATTTTTCCATTCTCTCGAGCTTCGTGGATCCTTGCGAATGAACTAACCACGCACGCCAAAGAGTGTCATTCCGATACGACTGGTCACCGACCACATCGGTTTATGCTCGCCCATTGTCTTCTTTTTTTCATACACGTGGATTTGTACGTGGAACCATCCAAATGAAAAACAATTACTGTCACACGAGTTTTCATTCTTGCTTAATTGGACTGGAAGAGATTTCAGTTTTTTTTTTTTTTTTAGGTTAGAACGATCACGGGAGAGACTTTTCGGACTTAATCGAAGAATCGAAAATACCTGGCGTGTACAGTTTTTCTAAGCGAATTATAGAATCTTTTGGATAAGATGAAGGAAGGCCGAAGGCCGGGTGTAATTGAAGTATTATAAGTAAAGGAGGTTATTGAGTCGTTTTTGTAAATTCTTTTTAAATAATCATTTATTTTCTGATTATTCGAGAAAAAAAACCTTTTTGTAGGTACAAGTTGGAGTAATTTGAATTTTTGGAATAATTGGAGTTGTTCTGTTTAATTTTTGAGTAGTCGTTTTTATTCGTACTACTCCAAACGTGCATTTGTACGTACCAATGTTGTTTTTTTTTATTATTCAATGTTTTCGGATTAATCGGAAAAACAGCTTGAAAAAACAAATATCGATTCTTCCAATTTATGGAATCGTAAACGTATAGGGAAATTTTTTTTTTTTTCGAGACGATTTCAAAAATATGGTTTCGAAAAACATTCGAAATATTTTCTTCTTTCCGTTCCGCACTGAATAAAAAATTTGAATCATTCTAATTAACGAGAGTGAAACGGAAATACTGTTTCAAAGTTTTCTTCGTAGATCGATCGATTTTTGGAAGTACAAAAGGGCTTGTAGGCGTAAAGTGTATTGACTACGGACTAAAGTGTATTGACTACGGACACGCGTTCGCGTTTGATTTTTGAACAATTATTAATTGAGTCGCTGACTAACATGAGTCACGTATGATTGTCGCCGTATGTAATTCTTGGTAAACCGTCTGCTTCGTTGTCGCCCCAGCCATTTTTCTTTTCTCGTTTTTTTTTTTTTTTCAATTTCGGATTGTGTTATCACGCCACGGGGCTCGCTTCCGGTCATCCATAACGAGAGAAAATGAGAGAGTAAGAGAGACAGAGAATTTAATATCGTTACTAGAGTGACGTTACCAATAAAAATGAGAAACTCCATGACACTCGTGACGTCCTATGATCACACAAATTTGTTTCGTTTTTTTTTCAAATTCACTTTCGATTTCAAAATCAATTAAATTTCGAATGCAATTCAATTTCAAATTCAATTCAATTACAAATTCAATACCATTACAAATTCAATTCAATTCAATTCAATTTTAAATTCAATTCAATTTCAAATTCAATTCAATTACAAATTCAATTCAATTCAATTCAATTTTAAATTCAATTCAATTTCAAATTCAATTAAATTACAAATTCAATTCAATTTAATTCAATTCAATTTTAAATTCAATTCAATTTCAAATTCAATTTAATTTCAAATTCAATTCAATTTTAAATTCAATTCAATTTCAAATTCAATTCAATCTTCAATTCAATTTAATTTCAAATTTACATCTCAAGGGTGTGAATTGGCTGTACAATGGTTTCTGATTTTTGTTGTTGCTTCTTTATTGAAAATTAGGGGCGGAGAAAGAAATTCAGACAGGAAATTGGCAGATAGAACAGTAGCTACAAAGTACTTATCTCTCGGAATGAGTTTCTTTTTATCTTCTTCTGTTTTTTTCTGACCACGTGGACCAGCGTGGGAGGAGATAATACGAGGAGTAAAGCAAGAGATAGAAGACAACTGATCAGTAAAGAAAGACAGGGATGGAAAGAGAGAGAGAGAGAGATAAATGGATATCCAAGAAAGGAGAGAGTGCTATAGAGAACGAGAACCAGAGAAAAAAAACAGGGAGATAAATAGAAATCATAGAGAGAAAGAGAGAAACAATTAACTTATCTTCTATAAATAACACGATGCCAGTTTGCAAACATAAAATTACTACAAATATAGCTACAATATGCAGATAAAATATAGCTAAAGTCTGACATAGCTAAAATTCAAATCGACCAAATTAGCATTAACAATAAATGAAGTTAACGAGTATGGAGAAGGAATCGAAGGATTAGAAAAGCAATTTAAAAATATTCGAAAAGCTAAATAAATATTCAAGAAAGTAAACGAGAAAGTAGTGACATTTTTTAATTGCATTTTTTAAAAGATTTTTTATTGAATTTTTTTTTAATTGCATTTTTTAAAAGATCTTTCATTTAACATTTTTGAATTGCATTTTTTAAAAGATTTTTTATTTAACATTTTTTGAATTACATTTTTTAAAAGATTTTTCATTTAAAGCTGTGCCCTAAAAATTCACGAAATACGAACAGGTAGACGTAACCTAATATACTAAATTGGAATAAATCAATGGTTTGTCAGATTAGACTCTTCGTTCGTTCTGTTGGCCGAACATCTGGGCTATCTAAAAAAATGTTTCACACAGAATTTCACCGTATCTCACTCCCTCAAATTCAAATTAACATAGCCCCTTAAATTAACTCCCCCTTAATTGGAAAATTAACTAGAAACTATCCAGATTGACTAAATTAACTAAATTTAATAATCAACGAAATTAACTAAATTATTTGCCTGGAAATTAACACCCCCTTAAATTAAATTAATTAAAAACGTAATTTAAAATAAAATAATAACAAACTTGCAAACAAGAAAAATAATAAATAAGGAAGGGTAAAAAATATGAAATCAAAAAATTCAGAAGCAAGTAAATAGTATTTTTAACACAACCCGATGTGTGTAACCTATATTTTCGAGTGCTCGGTTAATATATCGGGTATTTTAGGGACAGTCAAGTTTACAGAGTTTTCGAGGCTTCCAAAAAATCTAAAAATATGCTGCGTTCCTTATTGAAGCGTCATGGCCCAGCAGCTACCAAACTCAAAAGTCTAAAACCTTTGTTAATAAATATTGAACAAAATTTTAAAAATAAAAGAAAAATTTTAATTTCAAATTTTGACTGATATTTTGAAAACCTAATATACACACGCCGGGATGAGAAAGGGAAAGAGGAAGAAATAAAATTTCACGGTGTCGTCTCGTGCTATCCATTTTCTCGTACTTCTGATTCCAATTTTCTTTTTTTTTTTTTTTTTTTTTGAGTTCGAATCTCTTCAGCCACTAAACTTCGCGATGTACGGTTACTTTGCGAGGAACTATAAAGTATAATGGACTCATTATTTCGGCCTGCGTTCTACCGTTACACTTTATACGTTGTATGGATATCGCGGCGTAGTTAATGCCTCGCTGACTTCTTCGCCCTTGTCTTCTTCGTCTTCTTTCACTCGACCCATTGAAGGCCTACGTCGCTCTTCGGTTTCGTTGATCGGAGGACTCTCGCTTATTGAACGCTGGCTCGTATCGTTCGCGTCGGAAACGTGTACTACGGAAAGGCGTGTATGACCAAATAGGGGATAAAACGGACCCTTCGGAAACAAAGGAACACTCGAAGGGTATAGAAGAGAAAATTATCGACGGATTAGCCTTACCTCAAATTTTTATCATTTTCGAAAAAGTATAATTGTATTTTTGACGTGTTTTCTTCTCTGGAGAAATTAATACAAAAATCGTATTTTTTTAATTACGCGAGTGAAATATGAAATTGCAAAATTTTAATAATGAAATTACTAAATGGAAAATAGAAAATGAAATAATAATGATATTACAGAATGAAGAAAAATGACAAAATGAAAAATAAAAAATTAAATGATAATGAAATTACGGAATTAAGATAAAATTACAAAATGAAAAATAAAAGATGAAATGAAAATGAAATTACGGAATTAAGAAAAATTACAAAATTAAATATAAAAAATGAAATTACAGAATGAACAAAAATTACAAAATTAAAAATTTAATGATAATGAAATTACAGAATGAACAAAAATTACAAAATAAAAAAATTAAAAATTTAATGAAAATGAAATTACAGAATGAACAAAAATAACAAAATGAAAATGAAATAACAAAACGAAAATGAAAAATTTGTTTTTACGTATGCGGGATTTTGGTCGTCGATCGCTAGAACTAGGAATATCTGTATCGTCGACGTCGCAGCGACGAGTCTCGAGAGCGCATGGCGGACCGATCGCGTATTGTAAAAAGGAGTCCCCAGTCGCGTCGTCGTCACGCGTCGGACATTGTAGGCTCGCATCACGTACGCGTAAAATCGCACGCACGCGACACACGATCTATACGAAGACGTTATATTTTCATTCCAGCGTGTTCCTTCGCTCCGCGAGACGATTATATTTTATAAATCGCGGCCCGGCAAAAAAAGCTTGCCAAAAATGGATCTCTCTCTCGCTCTCTCTCTCTCTCTCTCTCTCTCTCTTGTCTGCCCCTCTGCCTTTTTCTCTTTGGTTCGTGTCGAGTCAAATGCGCGATTGCCATTATCGGCCAAAGCTTTGCCAATTCGTACACGGGGATGGCGAATCAATGATATAAATTAATATACAGGGTGACACTTGTAAGCTGGCGATTCAATTTTTTTATTTATTTTTAGCTCATGGACATAATTTTTACGCCGCGAAATATAATTTTCAATTTTCCGAAAAAACGATAACAAAAAATATAATAAACAAGATTTATCATAAAAGATCAATTATACAGTAAAAAAAATCAATATTCTAATTTATTTATAATAGAATGAAGCTTCTTCATTTTCGAACACGAAACACTCCCGAAAACTTTTTTTTGTTCACTCCGTCATGGAAAAAAAAATGCTCAAAGTCAGATTCCAAAGTTTACAAAAGATGTTGAATAAATGAAAAAGAAAAAGTTCAAAGTGGACACGAGTAATATCTACAAAAAAAAGTTTCCCAAATTCTGTTTCTGTTCAAAATAAAATTATCTCAAATCTGTTCATTTTCAATCACCATTTTTAGTTTCGTTAATAATATTCATTTTTTCCTGGCTGATAATCTTGTCAAAAACATTTTTTCTTTTCGTCAATCACTCGAAATATCATTCAGTAATATTTTCCCCGGCGCAAGAAAATCCGCCCCCTTAAAATTAAACATCGAAATAATAGTATTTAATTATCTCACCGAACTATCCGTGAAATAAATAAACAAATTTATTTCTATAATTTAATCAGTAACATTTTATAAATACATTAACCCAAACAATCAATTAAATAATTCGATTCAACGATCCAATGGATAATTGAAAATAATAAATTCAATTTTTATTAATTTATTTATTTTATATTATCAAATCATTCAACAATTAATTATTCTATCACATACATCAGTCTCATTCTTTACGTAAAATAGAAACGGATCTCTGGTTTCGGTGATAAACTTTGACTATCACAAATTTACTAAAATTTAACTAAAACCTTAATTTCGATGATACTGACATTTAAGTAAAAAAAAATTACGCAATAACACAACGAAACTCCTTAAAATGGAACGGCTCCAAAATTATTTATTTCCCATACATAAACAAAAAAAAATCTTTTTTTTTTCAATTTAAAAAAAAAATTAATTTTCTACTTTGTCTCTTTCTGATTTTCACTTCGACGAACTACGCTGGCTCATAACCTCGAGTTATCGAAGTTACGCGTGGTGCATTTTGATAGACCAGACTCCCCCCCCCCCTTCTCTTTCTTCGTCGCCATTACACTCCAACTTTCTTTGTCCACACACACTCCGTCTCTCGTTCAAGTGTCCGTGTCCACACGAGACTACTCAATATGTCGAGCGTATCGTGTATCGATGATAGAAGCTCCGGGCCTCGGTCACGAGGGGCCTCAAATATGAATTTCATAAAAATAAAAGGAAACGCAAAGCTTCGAGGGACGCGAACTGCGTGAATGTCTTTTTTTTTTTTTTTTTTTTTTTTTTTGAACGAGAATCACGTATCGGATTTTCAATGAAAGCTTAAGGGGGCAAAGCCGAGTAAACAGTGTGAGGAATGGATGGATAAATTTTGGGAATTATTAATGCAAAAACAATTCGTCCGATCGAATCCAAATTTCGTTTTTTTCGAAGTATATATATTGAGGTATATTAACTAATTTTTTGATCAACGTATATCTACTGGAAGCGCTGTTATTTTAATATTAAACATGAGCTGACATTGTTTATGGTCCGCTTGATGGCACACGGTTGGTTGATATGGGAAACAAAACGGTCGGAAATGTTTTCCAAATTTGAGAGAGAAAATATATGTAAAAATCTTTAATGTTGAAACATTTTTTTGTAAAAAATTAAACGCACTTTGCGAAACGAACGGCTGAAGGAATTTTACAGTAATTTCTCAATCAAAGTATATCGATGCTTCTGTTGAAATACTTAAATAAACTTTTTAATTTATGACCCAACGATTGAATGATTTTTTGTTTTTTTTTTTTCATTTATGATAAAATATTAAAACGATAAAAGTAAATTAGAAATTAGGAAATAATGAATAATAGTAATAGTAATAATAATAAATAATAATAAAAGTAAATAATTATATAATAAAGTAAACAAAAATTTAATAAAACCTAGAAAAGTAAATAATAAAAAATAAAAATAAAAGAATACGAAATTAATAAACAATAAGAAATAAAAGTAGACAATTAGAAAAATCACCTTGACCTTTACGATCTTACGATCAGTATCAAACTCAAAATTTCCTAAAAACTCCAAATTTCAAAACTACCAAAAAAAAAAAAGAATATCCAAAGAAAAAGAAAACCATCTTTCCTCGTACGTAGCCATTCAATTTTCTATATCTCATCTCACCCTTTTAATCTCAATTATTCTCTGCTCCCCCCAACTTTTACCCCATTACCACCCCATAAAATTTCAATGTTTTTCTCCCTCTCCCCTTAATCCCAAAAGGCTTCTGCTGATGCATTCATCCCTAGTCGATTCTCTCTTTGATTGGTGAAAAATTGTGGCACGTGATTCGAGGGAACCGGTGGGGAGCTTCGCGAGATTTAGTGAAGGGCTGTTAGCCCTCCCCCCCCCCATTCAAAGTATTTATTATAGTGTCGAGTAGCTCCGCGAGTTTGTGCCTCACCACTGGCGCATCTGCTCGCTTCTCGTTCTTCAAACTTTCTCCTCCCATGTTCGCCCTTCCAGCCCTATCTTTCCCTGATTTTTTTAGAATCTTTCCAACCCCCCCCCCCCTTGCCCCTCCCTTCACTCGCCCTTTTTTTCTACCCTTCTCTTTTTCGAATCTTTCGAAAACTCTCCGTCTCGCTTTCTTTCACTGAATTCTTTCTTGGATCGCCAAATGAGCAACAATACAGCCCGGGGGTATAGATTAAGGGTGCACAGAGGGAGGGGCACTCGAGTATGTTTCACATACGTGTATTTAACATTGGTAAATAAATGTGTGAGCCTTGACGTGAATACGTACGTGGCTGTAAATGTCCTAGTGTAAAGTTTATCCGGGCCCCTTTTTGCTCAAGTATTAGGGTCGGTAGGACCCCTCCTCTCTCATTTGCCCTTTTGCCACACCCCCTGTGCCCTCCCCCGTCTATATCTCTTCCCTTACTTCCAGCTTCCGGTTGTAACGCGAGCTTCCACCTTTCCTCTGTCTTTTTATCTCCTTCTCTCTCTCTCTCTCTCTCTCTCTCTCTCTCTTTCTCTAAACTCTGCTCTTCTCTTTCCTTCCTCCGTTTCAACGTCGATGTGGATATGTATAAAGCCGTGTACTGAGCAACCAAAAACCACTGCGAACACCGGCCAAGGGCTCTCCTCTCTTCTCCTCCCTCTGTTGGCGGTTTGTGAATGAAGACGTATGGCTCGAGAGCCAGACGATGAAAAAAAAAAAGAACGAAGAGAACGCTGCATCGCGTTGCGAAGACTATATCAGCTTGGTGAGAAACGAAAGGGAGGTTAGACTAAGGAAAAATTGAAGGTTAGGTTTCTTAGATAAAATTTGACGAGCTAAATTTTATATATTTTTTTTTTTGTATATTATTTAAATGATAGAAACTGACAAATATCGGCAGTTTTATTTATAAAAGTTGTAACCATACATTTTATCTTGGCATAATCTTCCCTTGACCTTCGCAACCTGTTATTTACTAACCATCACCAGCAAATGTTTTTTTTTTGTCACTAATCAAACTGCATTTATCATTAAAATGATAAATATCAATTAATTCAATTTTATTAATGATATATTACTGAATATTAATATTGATTATATATTATATTTTATATTTTTAATTATATATTATATATTATTATGATATTGAATTCAATATATATTAATTAATTTAATATTAATTATATATTAATATTAATGAATCAAATTTTATCTAAGAAACCTAACCTTAAATTTTATATATATATATATATATATATATATATATATATATATTCTATAAACGTAGGAACACATAAGCATGTGCCATCGGGACGTGTCAGGAGTGCCAAACGAGTCGATGTGTTTTGTAAAGTGTGCTCGTCCAACTCGAGAAGAGCGAGGGAAAAAAATGACAAGAAAGGAAGAAGGCTCTTAGCTCGAGCCCAGTAGCAACCACGACGAACCCACACACACACATACACAAAATACATCCTAATATATATATATATGCGTATGCGAGCGTTATGAATGAAACGAACGGATGAATACAACCTGCGCCAAAAACGGAACCAACGCGCCGCGCTCTTCTCTCCCTACGCTCGTATCCTCTCATCTATTTTTTTTTCTTTTTTTCTCCTCCTACATCGTAGACTCGCGCTCTTTCGTTTGTACTACAACTCCTACTATGTAATCCCAGATCCTTCATTTCTCGTGGCACTTAATGCTCAGCTGATACATAAACCCGCGCTTCACTGTGTACGTCATTTATTTCTTGAGCTACTGTGCTCAACAATGCAAGCCCCCCTCCCTCCACTTGGCACTCGCAAGTTCACGTATTCGATGTACAGGGCAATTCAGTCGCTGAACCTTCAAGCCCCGAAATTATTTTCGCGAAGAACTTTTGAACTTGAAGTGTTTCGAATGTACGACGAAATTTAATTTTCGTAAAATAGATAAAGATGGGATATTAAAGATTAGTCGATGTAATTGATTTTTGGTTGTTCTTTGTATTGATTTGATTAATTAATTTGTTGTTTCATTCGAATCGTTTTTGTTATAATTGTTTCGTGATTGTTTATTGAATTGACTTAAGAGTTAGGATAATGTGTAATTCATTATTTATATTTTATTGATATAGTTAATTTATTAATTAATGGATTCATGTTGTCGGTTAATATTTGTTTATGAGTTCAGCATATTTTGTCGATGGATTTGATAAAATAATGAAGTCATTGAATTAATATGTAATTCCTTCAGTTCGTTTTAATGGATTGTTTAAGGTTTTTTCATTCATGTTTCGTTATTAAATTGATTGATTGATTTTTTTTTTTTGCACCGATTGATTAATTATTGTTATTTAGTGAATTGAGTGTATACTTGGGATAATGTAGGCGATTCTTATTAATTTTGGAGTTGTATCTGACCAATCTTTGAAATTGACTGAGTAATCGATTACTTTTTATTAATAAATTAATTAATCGTCATTATATTATTTCATTTGATAATACAATTGATTTATCGAATTGATTTATCCTTCGATTGTAATATAATAATCTATGTAATTCTAATTAATTTTTCAAGTTACATTTCATCAATCTTTAAAATTTAGTGAGTAATTGATTATCATTCTACATTTATTCGTATTATTATATTATAATTGAATGACTAATAAATTTGAACAAATCAATTGAAACATAAGTCTAATTTATTTTCAAAAGAAATAAAATAATGTCGATTAATTAATTTATTAATGAAAAGTGATTACTTTTGATTGATAAATTAATTGATAATAATTATATTATTATTTCATTTGATAATAAAATTCATTTATTTTAATTGATTTATCATTCAATTATAATATAATAATACGAAAAAAAATGTATAATGATGAATTCGTCAAAGTTATTTGAGAATATTTAGGAATCGTGAAATAGATGAAGTTTTGTGAATCAGCCTGTAGAGTTCGTACGACAGGGGGAACGGAAGCGAGCGGATGCGATCCTGTAAAGATTTGCCCCATCCCTCATCTACGAAGCAGTTCATTGAGACTCGACGGTATAGACCGTGCATGAGTATGCGGACGTAAGTGTCGGTACCGATGGTTCATTGAAAAAAAAAAAAAAAAACTTTCGGTACCTATCCATCGAGAAATGCCACTGCCATTTGAGTTCTCCTCCCACTCCTGTCAATTCTCGCATTCGTGGATCAACGATTGTGATAAATTTTCACCGGACCCGATACGATCCTGCTTTATTATTAAAATTCTATTGTTGGGCACGTGCTACGTTTTTGGAAAGGGCTCTATGCGTATACTCACTTCTATCTTCGTGTGCATCTAACGTTTTTATTTCTCTACTTATTTGATATTTAAAAATAAAAAAAAAAACTTTAATCGAACAAGAAAATTACAAAATGCTCGTGAAAGAAGAATTATTGTGAACTAAATACCAAATACAAATAGACTTTATTTATTATTTATTCACTTAAATTATTAACGAAAATAAAAAATATTCACGATCAACATAAATAATTTTAATGATTGAATTATGTTTATGAATTATCACGATGAACTATTACGAAAAACGGAGCACGATAAAAACCAAATTTGCATTAATTATCAAAACTTATAACGCTGCATACAAATTCACTTGACTTATTATTTATTCACTAAAATTATTAACGAAAATAAAACATATTCGCTCTAAACATAAATATTTTAATAATTGAATTATTTTTATGAATTATCACGATGAACAATTACGAAAAACCAAGCCCAATGAAAACCAAATTTGCATTTATTATAAAAACCCATAATACTACATACTTAATTAACTCTTCTTATTTATTCAAACTTAAATTATTCACGAAAGAATGTAAATATTCGCGTCTAAAAATCGACAGTCCCCTATACAACAATAATTGTCAAAAATCACGCGTAACAAAAACCAATACGCAGGATAAATACAAAAATAAATGAATAACGAGTTCAATGTTTACGAAAGTTACAAATTTTTTAAAAAAACCAAAACCAAACGAAAAAAAAATTATTCGTTTTAGATAAATTTGGAACGTGAGCTACTGTACCTCCTACAAACCCCCTCCCCTCCTCCCGTTTATTATATCTTTCTCCACAGCTTTGGCCCACTCCGTATCGTGTGCAAGGGCAGATTGTCGGTACCATTGGTGATCGTCGTTGTGGCCCGTCTCTTCGGTAGAAGCGAAAGAGAGACGTACGTCGAGGACGGGAGAAAGAGAAAGAGAGAAAAAATTATGAGGCACGAGGCGACGAAGGGAGGTGAGCGCTTCCGGTCCTCCGTGTGTATCACGTGCGAGAGCCACCGTACGGAATCTTCTCTTTCTCTCTCTCTCTTTCTCTTTCTCTCGTCCTTCGTTTCATTCTCCATCCCCTCCCCAAACACGCGGGGACTCCGCTGCATCCGGTTCCCTCGCCACCGCACAAGGGACCCCGGGTTTTCTTCCTCACTCGCACTCTCGCGACGTGATCCTTCAGAGCCACGAAAAAAGAGGAAAAAAAAAAAGTAAAAAAAAAAAAGAAAAAACAGCGAAGACGAGGGACAAGAAGTAGGCTAGGCCCGATCGCAAATGCGACGTGTATACGCGCGTGGGTGGGTTAAAGACGAGCACGTTCACGCACACGCCGGTGTTCGATTCGACCGTGAAAAATCAATGGCCGTTATTCTCGTTGATTATCGGGTATCGGGATATGATTCACCATGCTTCTACCGATCCAATGTACATCCGAGTGTCTTGCCGATTTTTAATAATTTTTTTTTTAGCTTTTTTTTGTCAATCGCTGAATTTGACAGAATTTTTTTAGAATTCTTGTTGGCGGGGCGAATTTTGTTTTGACAGAATTTTAGAATTTTAGAATTTTTTAAGAATTCTTGTTGGCGAGGCGAATTTTGTTTTGACAGAATTTTAGAATTTTTTTAAGAATTCTTGTTGGCGAGGCGAATTTTGTTTTGACAGAATTTTAGAATTTTAGAATCGAGGCGAATTTTGTTTTGACAGAATTTTAGAATTTTAGAATTTTTTAAGAATTCTTGTTGGCGAGGCGAATTTTGTTTTGACAGAATTTTAGAATTTTTTTGAATTTTTGTTGACGATTATCAAGGATTTACACTTTTTTATAATTGCTGACAATCGGAAATTCGTTTATTTATTACTGTAAATATCAGCCGATTTTTTGTCGATTGCTAGATATCAGTATTTTTTTTTTTTTTACTAATTTCTGAAAATCGTTTATTTTTTTTTACCAATTCCCGGAAATAGGCAGTTTTTTTTCGACTGCCTGAGATGAAACGTTTTCGACACTTTTGTTTGTTGGCGGTTTTTTAATAGTTAAGAAAAATTCGTTGGGAGTCAATTGTGATATCCATCGTTTTTTGATTTGTCGTTTGGAGCTTGGGGAAAAATGAATAATTTTTTTTTTGGGGTAAATATTTATGGGTTTTGATATACGACTTGCAAGTTTGAGAAAAGGAAATATTTAAGAAAAAAAAGGAATTAAAAAAGGGCTTTTTACATCAGGATGATTTTTCGCAATTCATTAGAGGATTTGACCCTTTCAAAAATTGTCATAACACGGTTAATCCTGACCAAAGGAAATTCATACTTTTAATTTTTTAGCTTTCTTTTAAACTTTCGTCGCTCTCAAAATCCAATTTTCGCTGAATAATTCACAACTCGCTATGGAAAATGTTGCATCAAGTAAATTAAAAAGAAAATTTACTGAATAAATAAAGAATAAACAAAAGATATTGTAATAAAAAATCTTAAAAAATAAATCTCTAAAAAATTGTTATTCATAATAAATAAATCTGAAAAAAAGTTGCATTAATTAAATAAATAAAAAATTGTAATAAAAATTCCCGCCAATGAACCGAGTATTTTCCTTTCAAAAATCCATTTGAATTTCCTCAAAGCTTTTTTTCATCCCCTTTCTTAATATTTTTTTTCCTCCGCTTATCGTATCAAGAGAAAAAAACGATAGAATCTTTTTTCTCCCTTGCGTGACGGAGGAAAAGCGTTGCAAACGTTTACGCGTTATGAACCGATCGATATGGATCGATGATCAGCAAAAGTAAAGTTTCGGTGCAACCTGCTAAACCTCCTTTTTTTCCTAGTCTATGGAAAGACCGAGAGATGATGGTCGACGATGGAAAGAGGAGAAGCGGGGAGGAGAAAATAAAGTTGAAAGGGAAATCTTTTCACCGGAAGATTTTTCCGGGCGATATAACATCCCGAAGGGCAAAGTGCCGACTCGGTGTGTTTGCTACCCTCAACATTAATTCTCTCGGTATACGCATGTATATACGTATGGACATACGTACATATGTATGTTTACGTTGGTATCGGGAAAGGTTTCCTGGCGAGTGAGATGGAGCATTGGACCGGAAATCCCTCGAAGAAAATTCATCCATCGTGCTCTCTCCCTCCCTCTCTCTCTTTCTCTCTCTTTCTCTTTATATATATATATATAGAACTTTGAATTTGGATACGAACACAAATTTTTCTAAATCGAAAAAATTCTCACGAATTTATTTAGAATCGAATAATTTTCTCTACCTGATCACGTTTATATCCATATATAATATTGAAAAACAAAGATTCAGAATAATTTTATTATTTTAGATTTAACTCTGAAAAAATATATATTTGTTTTTCGGTTTTTATTTTTCTCATTAATATGTATAGACATCTGTTTTCCCCCACAAATCACTTGAAGAAAATTTGGAAAAAACGTGGTTTTTCAAAATTATAATTTGTGGAAGATTTCACGAAAATATGTATATTTTTTTTGCTTTTGTTTTGTTTTTACATTTATGTATATATGGATACAACATCGAGATGAAAAATTGGATATTTTACACTTTGATATAATAGTGAAAAAAAAATAATATCCTGAAGATATTGTATTTTAATATAATATTGAATAATTATTCAAAGTATATTATAGATTTCTATTTTTGGTAAAGCCCACGAACTCCGTTTTACTTTCTTATTTTTGCTACTTTTATTCTAACGTTTATTCATATCGTCAATAAAATTGAATGAACAATTAACAAACATAAATTTTGCGAAAATATTTTCATAAATAAATGAAGAATCTTTAGATGGAACAATAGTAGGCGGTTAATAAAATACTGTTTAAATTATGCCTGATCATGAATAATTAAAAAAATATATTTATAAATATCGTAAATAAAATTGAATAAACAATTAACAAACATAAATTACGAAAATATTTTTATAAATAAATGAAGAATCTCTAGATGGAACAGTAATAGGGGGTTAATAAAATACTGTTTAAATTATTTATGATAATAAATGATTAAAACATATATATAATTATTTTTCGAAAATAATAAGGTTGCAAATAAAATGTTGTTTCTGAGATATATGATGCTGGCAGTGAGAGTGAGACGTGGGAAAAAATGAGTTTATACGGATGTCCACGACAAATTTCTACGTTCCTCGCAACGAAAACACGCAATGAAGACTTCAATGCACGAACATACGCGTAGCACGTATATAGGCACGATATCTATAGGCTGTATAGCCAATATATATATATATATATATATATATACAAACGTCCAAAGCAGCAGGTGGTTGAAGGTTCGGAGGGGCGTGCGACCCTTCCGCACTTTCTTTCTCACTCTAGGGATTCTCTCTTCCTCGAATCCGATAACATTCCTTTTTCTACCACCAGACAAGTTTTAATTTAGTTTCGTCTTTGATATATCGAAAAAAAAAAATTCTACCATAAAAACAATGACGACATTCGTTTTTCGAATTTTCGGAATTGTCGTGTGAATAAACAAACGCAATAAAAAATCCAAAGTTTGATTGAAAATATCTCTGATTTTTTACAGTAATTAAAAATCCATAGTTAAGGTAAAAAAAAAATTCTATAGTTTTCATCAACGAGCTTTTTATTAGTTTTTATTTATTTCATAAATCGTACAAAGCAAACACGAAATCGAAAAGGAAGATTTCTTTTCACGTGATTTTTTCCATTTTTTTTAGAATTCTCGTTAATTTTTGAAAAAATATGTTTTAATATAATAAGTAAATATACATAACGTATAAAAAATTGAAATTAATGAAAAATTCGAATTAACTAGTAAAATAAACTTGGAAAATAAAAAAATTAACAATTATTGATAATTGGAGATAAACTCGTGATTGAATGTCGGATTTTATCAAGATTCGAGACCGGAAAGGATGAAGATATAAATAAATAATAATCGAATTCGAAAATCGCTCCCGAATTTATCAACGATGATTGTTATCTCATTTCATCGTCGAGCAATATGATTTCATGGAAACCGGAAGTCCCGGTGAAAGTATACACGAATTATTCGGAGCGAGAAGAATATTCGTAAAATCATCACGGAGATAAAAATCATACAAGGCAATGGCGTATCTTCATCATCGATGGACAGTGTCTCTTCATCCGAATCACGTCTATCGAAATCACTATGCGTACGACGCGTATTGGTACACGCGTCCGGTGTCTAGCCTTCACCAAACTTGACTCATTCACTCCGTCAAATTTTCCTTGAACGTTTCACGGAATCAATCGCACTTCAATAAGCACATTTGTACCGTCAATATTTTCGAGTCCTCTAATATATAAACAAAAATCGCACGTATGAAAACATGATTAAAAAATTATGTAACAGAAATGAAAAATACAAAAATAAAAAAATTATCTATATTTCTTCTATGTTCTTCAATTGCAAGTTGATCTAAAAGGGAATTTAAAAAATGAATAAAAATATCGATAAAATTAAAAAAAAATATATATATTTAAAAAAGAATGAACAGCAATAAAACTGAAAAATAAATATAACAAAATAATAAATATAATATAATAAAAATAACTGTAAAATAAATAAAAAACTGAAAAAAAAAAATTTTTTTTTTTAACTGAACGAACGCAAATTACGTTTAATTGAAAAATAATTGAATTAAATTTACAGAAACTAAACGCTACAAAAAAAATAACTAAATTAAATGAAAAATATGATAACTCGGTGAAACTTCGCTTTCAAAACCGGAAAATTTTTTAAAAACAACGACAGCCGTTTCTGAAAACCGTAGTTTTTTTTCAGCTACAAAGAAATTCCCATAAAAACGGAAGAAGTAATTTTCCAAATTCCCTTTTTTTGCCAACTTCGGAGCATCGAACTTGCGACACAAATGCCAATAGACTTCTTCCATTGTACCAGTAGATATTCGGGAGCTACAGTATCCATCATCATCGTTGCCAATCATTACCACGACCACTTCCCTCGAGATACGATCATACCTCCCGCCATGACCCCTCCCCCTCCCTAACCTATTTTACCCCACCCAAATTCACCCCACTTTTCCGTCAGCCCACACTCCGTCATCGCCATTTCGCACAAACGAAGAGCAACGGTATAGCTGATGTACTAGCCGACTGTGCACGATGACCAGAAAAAGGCTGCCACCGGGTCACGACACATCGTGATACCGCGGTCAACTTCTAGTTTGTTCGGGTTTGGTAACTTGGTGGCTTGGAGTTTTGCATTTGAACTCGAGAGGGCACGAGGAAAATGCGGAAAATTTCTCATGGACGCTTATTTTTTTTATTCATTGATTGGTTTATTTATTTATTTATTTATTTATCGCATTATTCGATACATTGTCGGGCCAATAATTTGAAGGAGCATTTATAAAAATGAACATTTACAAATTTTACAACACGTAAATTTATAAATTGTTGTACAATTTGTAAATTTACGAATTAAAAAATCTTACAACATGTAAATTTACAAATTTACAAATTTACAAATTTCACAACATGTAAATTTACAAATTTCACATGTAAATTTACAAAATTACATATTTCTCATGTAAATGTACAAATTTACAAATTTCACATGTAAATTTACAAATTTACACATTTCACATGTAAATTTCCAAATTTTACATCATGTAAAATTTACGAATTTCCAAATTTTACAAATCCAACATGAAGATCCAGAATAACACTTTCGCCCTTTTGATTCGGAGCTTGACATACGCGAGTAAAATAACTCTCCCTCTCTTTCTCACTGCGTATGTCCCTCTCTTTTCTCTTCTCCGTCTCCCTTTCCCTCGAGTTGTACGGGCGAGCTGACGAAGAGTTTTCTGGCAATGGTGGTGGTGGTGGTGGTTGGGGCGATGACGCAGTAGTGGTGGGGGTAGAAGAGGGTCGAGACGAGAGACAGAGCTCGAAGAGAGCGCATAGACATAGGAGGCCGGGAGAAGTAGTATGCAACGCCCGCGGTGGAACAGAAGAAGAAGTAGTAGGGAAGCAACACGATCAGCCAGTCTCTCTCTTTCTCTCTCTCGCTCTCTCTTTCGTTCTGTTTGCCCTCCCTCTTACTTCCTCCCTCTCTCGATCTCATAGATCCTCTCTTTCTCTCTCTCTATCTCTCTCGGTCGGTCTCTTCGACGCGCGAGGCTCGAGAGCGGAAACGGTCCGCGACACTGCCACAGTGACACGCGCGCGTTCACGTCAAGTGGAGAGTGTTGTGTCGCGGGTCTCGGTTTGTCATCCCGGCAAACTCGTCACGAATTTGCCCGAGTTTCTTATCGCTTCTGTGAGTGACGTTTTTCGGTTTTGTTTGTTCGTTTTTTTTTTTTTTTTTTTTTTTTTTTTTTTTTTTTTTTTTTTTTTTTTTTTTTTTTTTTTTTTTT
>JAPYZI010001956.1:0-27239 GCA_030523105.1 Ophioninae sp. A BG-2022a | reverse complement strand
TCCAAGCAGAAAACAACAAATCGCTACCAGCTGAAGAACAAAACCGGCCCAAAAAGAAAATAAAAACACTATCGCCAAACAGAAACAACAGGGAGAGACCTCCCAGCAGAAAACAATAAAGAAAATCGGTACCAGCTGAGGACGAAGGCTGTCCGAAGAAGAGAAAGAAACCGGCAGAGTGGAATAAGAGGAAAAGTGCAAGCCGGAAGAAAGAAAACGAAGAAGAGAAGTGGAGGACGAAGAAGTCCGGAAGCCGGAAGGTCTCCGGTGAGAGAGGTCTCGTGTCGCCGGAAGAGTGGGAAAAGAGTTGTCCGTGCGAGCCGTGTGCCCCACTGTGTGCGTCTCTCTCTCTCTCTCTCTCTGTATGTCTCTGCGTGTTGGTCCGTTGGTGTCAGGCAGTCACAACCTCGCCGGGGTAATAGGAGCTCCTCTCGTTCGCCAGTCGGTCTCTCACCGTCCGCCACGCCGTCGTCGTCGAGTTAGTAGCCGCGAGTGCTCGCGACGACTTTTACTTCGCGTACACACACACACACACACGCATACACACACGTATACCCGAGTGTCCGCGCGCAACGCAAAACTGTGTGAGCAAGTGAAGAGAGAAAAAGAGAGGGAGAGAGAAAGAGAGAGTGAGAGAGAGAAAGAGAGAGAAGTTGCTACCGCCGCGAGAGCGCCAAGAGGGTCGCGCGCGAAACCGCGAGTTTCGTAAAAGGGATTACAAAATCGTGTAGAGAGAGAAAAAGAGAGAGAGAGAGAGAGAGAAAGAGAGAGAAAGGGAGAGAGGGAGAGGGCCACGAAGGAAACGTTGAAAACGCGTCGCGAGTGGCTGTGTGCGTGCGCACAGTGTAGAAGTGCGCTTATAGTCGAGCAAAGAGAGAGGGAGGGAGGGAGGGATAGATAGAGGAAGAGGGAAGTATAGAGGAACGATACACGCGACGAGGATCAAGAGGAGGAAGGAAAAGAGTGAGAGAAGCGGAAAGAAGTGAACGAATAAAAAAAAGAGAGAGAGAGAGAGGGAAGAGAGAAACGAAAAAAAAAAAAGAAGAGTGAGAAGGGAGAATCGGAGAAGGCGAGCGCGAGAGCCAACACACAACTCGGCGAAAGTGAAGTTGCGCGCTCACGCTCGAGACCCTCGTGGTCTTTTCGAACGTGCTCGTCGTTCTCGTCATCGCTCGCATCATCAACAAAAATCTCGCGTAATCCGCGAGATTTCTCGATCCGGTGTCGACGACGAATTTTCTCTCCTTTTTTTTCAAATTTATCGATACGTTTTGACGTTTCGTTTTTTTTTTGGTTTTTGATTTTTTTTATACGCGAGTGCGATAAGCGTGGGAAATTTTGGTGGACTTTGCCTGACATTCGCTATGATCCAAACTCGGATATAAAGTGACAGTGAACAAGTGTCAGTTTTGTTCTGTTTTTTTTTTTTTTTTTAATTTTATTTTTTTCTCGATCGTTTCGCCTTCCTCTTGATTTCTTCGACCTCCGCTCGAACTTTCGAAAAAGTGTCAGTGACGACCACCGTTCGTGTTCTGTTTTTTTTTTTTTTTTTTATTTGTGGCGGTTTTTTTTTGTTTTCGAAAACGAAAGATCAGTTTCGTATCGAAGTTCGAATCTTTTCATCGGTGATAGTGCAAAGGCGAACGAAAATAAAGAGGGGGGAGAGATCGTTGAAGATTTCACTCGGAATTCCACGTGCGCGTCTTTCATTCATAATACTGGAGGCTGTCCCACTCTGCGTTAACTCCTAAAGTTCGCCCACTACGATACGCGAATTTTTAATCGGTCAAGCCGAATAACGCGCAGAAAAGCCCGGAGAGTTTCGGTTGCGTTTCGCGCCACGAGCTACCGACACCGCGGAGAAAGCGAATTCTCTCTCGTTCTCACCGTTTGCGCGCGCGTGCGCCCCACGGTTCGCTTATTGGCGCGAGATTCCCCGTTGACGAGATAACGTTTCGACAACCCCGGAAATCAACGACGTCAATTTGTTTTGGGCTTAGAGATCAAAGTACAAAAACGTGTTTCGATCGAGTGTCGCCATCGAGTGTTTCCCGGGTCGAATCATCATCAAATTTTCGATACGAAAATAAGTCGAAAAAGAAAAAGGAAAAGTAATCTCAAAAAGAATTCGAGATAATTACGAAACCAGTGTGAATCCTGTTTTTTTTTAATCCATTATTCGAGGAAGTGACATCGAATCAAAACGAAGTTTTTCATTGTCAAACTGAAATTCACCGAATCGCTTGATTTCTGGACAAGAAGAAGAACTCCCCGAGACTGATGCACGATCGAGTCGTTTCTTCGTTCTACAGTGTTCGATAAAAAGGAAAGAACCAAAAAATCGAAAAATCTCTACAACCTCCAAGAAATTACGAAACCCAGGTGAAACCTACTTTTTTCTCTCCAGCATTGCCATCGATCGTATCCGTTCTCGTAACGGAAAAAAAAAAAAAAAAATAGTATTCCAACTTGAAACAAAACGTGGCAATTGCTGAAGTTCCGAAGAATCGTGCTGTACAAGTATTGGAGAAGTTCTGGAGAATTCCTGGAGAAGTTCCGTAGAACTGGTGAATTTCTGGAGTTATTCCTGAAGAAGTTTTGTAGAACTGGAGAAGTACTGGAGAAGTACTGGATAACTCCTGGAGAAGCTCTGAAGAATAACTGGAGAATATCCGGAGTATTTCTGGAAAATACCTGAAGTTGTGGAGAATAACTGAAGAATTTCTGGAGTATTTCTGGAAGATACGTGGAGACCAACCGGAGAATCTCAGGATAAAAAAAAAAAAAAAAAAAAAAAAACAACAAATCTTCTCACGAATTTGAAACGTATCGGCGAAGGCGCGTGTGTTGCCCGTGTTTGTGTATATCGGTGTCCGCGTCTGTGTTGTTTATAGATCGGGCGCGGAGACACGACGGTGGCGATGTCGATGAATTAAAAGTCCGCTTAAAAAGGTTAGCCGGATAAAAAAGGCTCGCGCGAAAGGATAAAGAGAAAGGAATATAGGAGAGACTCGCGGGCGCGCGCGCGCGCGGGCGCTCGCCGCGGGAGAGTCCTTGAGCGGGCGATATTGCGGCGCGCACACAAACCCGGGTAAAAGTGGCGTTTTGCGGGCTTGTGGAAACAGCTACGGGTGGCACACGCACGGAGGGGCGCGCGCGCGCGCGCGTATACACCTATTAACACGTGTATACGACCGGGCGCAACGTCACACGTGAAAATTTCCGTATAAATATATCCACACGTATTTATAAGGGGGCGCAGCAAAAGCAGACACGAGTTACGTTTGATAGTTGTGTATACGCGAGATAGGAGCGAACGGTCTGTTACCGCTGCTGTTGGTGCTGGTGCTGGTGCTTTTGCCACCGCGTTGGAGAGCGAGAAAGAAACCGCGCGGAGATTGCCAGCCGGCTGACCCTGGGAAGCCCGGACCGGTGTCTCACCAGGCCCCGCTCTTTGGCACAAAACGCTTCTCTCTCTCGTATGGAAATATCGCCAGAGCCAATTCCACCACCACCACTACCACCACCACCACCACCTTTTCATTCTTCGTTGACTCCTCCTCCTCCTCCACCTTCTACACCTCCTCTTCTTCCTTCTTCTTCTTCAGCTTCCTCTTCTTCGTCTTGTTCTCCTCCTAGTTGGTCATCCACGAGACCAGAGATCGAAAGAACCGGAAAAATCATCGTCGATCGTGGAACTCTCAAACGTGGAATCATCTGAATCACGGATTATTCGCGTTATGACGAAACTTCCAACTTCCGGCAACGACGAACCGAAAAAGTAGCGAAGAAACGATCGAAATACATGGAAACCTACCAACGCTGGAAAACGATCCTTGACGAAGTCCGATTCGCACGATTCCCTTTTTTCTTCACACATTTACGGTAGAACGTGATCCAACGTGAAAATCAAAAACGGGTAGGAAGTGCGAGTGAGAGGAAAGGAGAGATATATAGAGAAAGAGAGAGAGAGAGAGAGAGAGAGTGCGCGAGAGGAAAGAAAAGTGTTGTTTCAATGTACGTCACGTGTAGTCGCGTTGGGCCGTGCCGAGCTATCGTCTGTTATCGTGCACGTAGCGAAGCACAGTTCTTTGTTGCGTTATCGTCGCTTTCCTCGTCCTCGACTTACCGGCGTGATATTAACAGTGCCGTTGTGACGCTTCGGGATTCCTCGAGAGAATCCTAATAATCGAATGCATAAGCCGCGCGCGTTACACTCACGTGCACCGAGCAATAATCGCTCTTTTGTTTTTTCTTTCGTTTTTATTTGAATCTTTTTTTTTTGTTTATCGTTGTTGTTTTTTTTTTTTTTTTTTTTTTTTTTTTTTCGTTTGACACGCCGCTCTCGACAACTTGGATTACCTGTTACGAAAATCCATCCAAAACGGCTTCGACAACGTGGACGATTATTAAAAACAAGGTTTGTCACTCGTCATAAGTAAACCTACTTTTTTTACTTCCTTTAGGATACGTTCGATGCGATAACGATAGGGACATTCAAAGTTGCGATAAAAAAAATATTTGTCAATTTATAAATTTTGGATATTGCCCAATTGATTCATGTTTATTGAGCTTTCGACCAGAAACATGACAGTCCTTTAGGTGGTGAAATATATATATTTTTAATGAATTATTCATATTATTATTATTATTATTATTATTATTATTATTATTATTATTATTACTATCATTCGTATATTCGCATGGATATGGAAAAATCGCAAAAATTCTTGACATATGTAAAACGACGAATGGACAAATACTTGACAAATTCTAGCTGGAATAATAATAATATATTAATTATTTGACAAAAAGAAATATTGACAAAAACTTCGATATTACTGTACAAAAATCAATATTTTTTAATAATTCTCGATTCGTGCTTCCGGTTGATACTTTTGCACTTAATCACTTTCCCCCAGCCCCAACAAACCCCACCGGAAGTGCTGTCCGCGCACGCATTCTCCAGGTAGACTCCCGTGCCATTTTACCCCGCGTATTCGTTTTGCCCCGAGTTCCCCTAATCTTAAATATTGTTGATCCAATTTGCAAGCCATTAATCGCCTTTCCATTGCTTCCTCCAAATTGATCGGTTCACACGTGTCTCTTATTAAACTGGACGTTAATTACGATCTGGAAATGGCGCTACAGAGAAAAAATAGTATGAGAGGAAAACGTGAATTCTAGTAACAAACTAGTTTTTCAGCACAAATTTGGCCTTAGTACTATACCATGACACAAGAAATGAAAAAATATGTAAGAAATACATAAAAATAATAAAATAAACAATAAATGTACATTAATTAATAATAACCAAAAATAATAATAATAATAATGATATCTTTCATTTTATCATTATTATTACTTCACTAATAATCCAAGAACATCAAAAAATGTGTCGTAAATTAGAAAAAAAAATTATATATATTAAAAAATAAAATAATAATAATACCAATAATAATAATAACAATGATGATGATATTTTTCATTTTATATCATTATTATTATATCATGAATAATTCAAAAATACAAAAAAAGTATCACAAATTACAAAAAAACATTAAAAATAAAATAAAAATCACAATGGTGATAACGATGATGACTATAATGATATTTTTCATTTTTTCGTTATTATTACTCCATTAATCATCCAAAAACATGAAAAAATGTGTCGTAAATCATTAAAAAATATATAATAAAGAATAATATAATAATAAATAATAATAATACTAATAATAATAATTTGGGGACACGTACGATTTCTCTAGGGTTAATTGACTCGGTGATTTTCAAGACGAGAGATAGAGGAAAAGCGAAGAGTAAAAAAGGAAAGGAAGGGGCGAAACGAAAAAGGATACGAATCTCTTACACTCGTTAGACTTATAAGTGTCGACGACCCTGTAATCTTGGCGACACGGTGAGTGATTTACGTATGACGTTTATCGCAAATCTCACGCGTTCGTTCTCTTTCTCCCTCTCTTCAAAGCTGACTAGATTCCTCCTTCCCTCCGGATGGCACGAAAACTTTTCTCAGACGAGTGTGTCACTTTGGCTAATGTAAATGCAAACACGAGCACACACACACACACATACACGATCGGTTGTGATTATACATGGCCGAATGCCACGTACCGTGGAAGCGATGACGGTGGCCTCGACACGACTCGCTAGTCAAATGTAAAAAGGAGGCCAACTCTTCAAAGAGAGGAAAGGGAAGGGGAAAACCGAGAACAATGAATCGATCGTTCCGATAAGAGATGAAGATCCATAGGATTATTCGTTACTGTTTCTCAAACCGCGACGAGGTTTGTGCGACGATCCGATCGATTTTGACAAATTATTGAAATCGGCTCGTAAGGTAAACGGTACCAATGATCGGAAGAGTCACACCGTTTATACATTAGTTGGAATGTTTCGCTATATTAGCAATATACGTGAAAAATAACGAAATAAATAAATAATAATAATCATTATTATTAACAATAGTAATTATTAAAAATAATACGTCCAAACATTGGGCACGAAAATGTCCGAAAACAAGGACAAACGGTAATTGCTGTTCCAACCTTGGCAACATTGTATAAACTTCTAGGAACAAGGAAAAAAGTTTTTTTAATTTTTTTTTTTTCGAAAAATTCGTCCGTTCAATTTAAATATTGATTACGAATCACGATTGCGTCAGGCAATACGTTGTACAAAGTCACGGGGAAATATGTCAGTAATATTCATAGGAGATATCAGCTAAAAATATTAACAACGATAAAAAAAAAAATTGTTGCGTTTGAAGTATGGAAATGTCCTAGAGAATTCTAGGCCAACGAAGAAAGCTTTTATTTTGTAAAATCCAGCTGTCAACGTTCGTCGGGTCAATTATTCAATTGCCATCTCGAATCGGCAACGTTTCGCTACTTTGACGCATAGAAATATGGGGAATTAGCATACTTCGTTGTAGACAGATAAGAGTTGCTATGACAAAGTGAACATTTTACATTAGTCATCAGGATTCAAAAGTCAGCCGAACGAAATAACTGTAGAAATGTTGACAGTTCGTTCCTTCGAGCTTACTTAAAAGATATGACAATATCCGACAAATGGCCGTAAAAAAATGTTCGCGAGCGAGGTGAAGTTTTGCATGTTCAACAGGTTCAAATCGAGCATTCGTTATTAGTGGTCGAAATGTTGAATCTCGAATTAACGAAGGAATTGACTTTTCGTCAATCTTGTTTTAATAAAGAAATTGATACCTCGTTAATCTTGAATTAACAAAATAATTGATTCCTCGTCAATCTTGTTTTAATAATGAAATTGATTTCTCGTTAATCTTTTAGTATCGAAGAAATTGATTCTTCGCCAATCTTGTTTTAATAAAGAAATTGATTTCTCGTTGATCTTGAATTAATGAAATAATTGATTCCTCGTCAATCTTGTTTTAATAAAGAAATTGATTCCTCGTTAATCTTGAATTAACAAAAAAATTGATTCCTCGTCAATCTTGAATTAACGAAATAATTGATTCCTCGTCAATCTTGTTTTAATAAGGAAATTGATTCCTCGCCAACCTTGAATTAACAAAGAAATCTATTCCTCGTCAATCTTCAATTAATAAAAGAATTGATTCCTCGTCAATCTTCAATTAACAAAAGAATTGATTCCTTGTCAATCTTGTTTTAATAAAGAAAATTATTTCTCGTTAATCTTGAATGAACAAAGAAATCTATTCCTCGTCAATCTTCAATTAACAAAAGAATTGATTCCTCGTCAATCTTCAATTAACAAAAGAATTTATTCCTCGCAAATCTTGAATCAACAAAAAAAAATGGATTCTTCGTTAATCTCGAATCAACCAAGGAATTGATTCTTCCTTAATTCGAGAATCAAAATTTTGACTCGCCGGCCTTAAGTCGACGAGTCGTCAAAAAGCAAAAAGACACGTTCGAAAGGGAACGGTTAATCAGTTGTGTTACTGTACCACAAAAGTTCATTACTAGATAAATCGAGTATAGAAAGCAATCACTGTTTTATCTGACTCGGCTCTTCCCCCCCCCCCCCCCCTTTAGCCCTCACCCGTCGTAAACGATCGCCTCTTACGATCCCCGGCAATCGTTATCTCACTCCATCACGCTTCCTCGTTCTACGCGATGATAATAACACAAGACGTCGGGATGAATGCGCAATGTGACGGAGTCGTTTCTTCGCGGGCGCCTTTCGACGCGAGAGCTCACGAGCGCCCGCGCGAGCTCGCCCGACCTTGACGGGAGATCACTTTTCCTTTACGATCGATGGGAGTCTCCACGCGTGCGCCTCGATCCCAACGACGTATTATACGCACGAATACACGCGTATAAATCTTCTCACATATATATATATATATATATATATATATATATATATATATATATTTCGCTTCTATTGAAAAATCGTAGTTTCTCTCAACTCATTCGTCTTTCCCTCCGTTCAGAAAGTTCGAAATAGGTTGCTGAATAAGAATTTCAGGCTCGGTACTCAGGATACTTAATTTCAGTTTTCGGAATAAAAAATGTTGAATTACCGACTCAAGGTTTTTTTTCATAATTCAGAAAGTTGAATTACAAGCTTATTTTTATTCAAATTAACGATAGTGAATGCTGGATCACAGGTTTGCTGAATAAAACAATATTGAAATTCAGAATTCAAGCACCGAGTTTCGAACTTCAAAATTTCAGGTCACTAAACTTGACCTGTCAAAATTTCAGATTTCAGAGAGCCTATTTTCCGGCTGTTGAGTTTCGAAAATTTGGGACACTAAATTTCAGTTTTCAAAATGCCAAATGAAACTTTTCGAGACACTGGATACATCAGCTGACGGAGCGATGGTTCAATGAAATCGCTCGAATGTTTTTATTCTAAATTTTCGGTACATGAAAGTACTAATGTGCAGAATATACTGCGTACTTTGTCTGGGTAAAAAATTCTTTAACAAGAGTCCGAGAAAATACGATTTTTTGGAAGTTCACGTCAGGACTCTGTTAAATTATTATTTTTTTTTAATTGATTATAATTATTTTATCATTTATGTACGAAATATTTAACAAAAACTTTGCTTGGGTTAATAAAGTATATATATATATAAATATTTATTTGAAAATAAACATTTTTAACATTTTTTGACAACAATCTAACGTTTCGTTGCTTTCACAGTCTCAAGCTATTTTTACCTCGCCCTGGGCACCGGGAAACTGTGGAAAACCCTTGCCAGAATAGATGGCCCCCTATTTTCCTGATCTTTTATCAAACAAACGTTTTTACTAAAATATCTTCATCCGACCGATTGAGCCACCAACCGATGCTCGGATAAACGGTCACCGCTCCGAGTATTGGCCATGTGCATCGCTGTTTAACTGAAAGTACCCGCCGGAGCCGAATCCCGGCCGCTCATGCTTATTTTCTACCGAGAGTCTTCGAATAGTAAAAAGAATGTCTCGACGCGTGGGATTAGGCCAATGTTATTACTACGCGTTTGTACTATACTCTCGTAATACGTAGACAAGATTAAATCACCGCGTAAACACACGCGGGCCAAATATATATATATATGTGTGTACAGTCATGCTCAAAAGTTTAAGTTTCACAGAATTTAAGTTTCCCTCTAAGTTTCCGATCCGTACAAAAAAATCAAATATTTAAAAAAATCAAATATGCAAAAAAGAATCGTCCATTAATTTACGAAACGGCGTTAATTCGAAAGCGAATAAACGCCGGTTGCTTTATTTATTTTTTGCTTTTTTTATTTTTGCTTTTCCTGTGCAATATTTCTTTTGTTTTTTTATTTTTATTTTTACTTTTCCCGTTTATTTCGTATCTGGAAAGTGAATTGGCTTGATTTCCAAAACCGAAAGTTTCTCAAAAAATCTCATATCGTTGCGAAAAAAAATCGGAAATTAAAAAACAAAAATCGGAACGAAAGGTAACTATGTTCTTTTTAATAAACTTATTGATAAATTACGATAGTATTATTTTTCAAACCTCGGCAGGCTATTTCGCAATGTGGAAAAGTCATGAAAAACCGGCTTTTTTAAAAATACCTACCAGGTACAAAAAGTGGTGGAAATTTTTTTTTTACAAGTCTAATGAAGCTATATTCGTTCTCTTCAAAATCTGGTTTGATTAATTGGTGTAGAATTTTTTATCGCCGAGATATTTGATTTTTTGTCCGGAAAGAAAATGGATAGGGTGCTAATAGTTTTGAACAAGACTGTACATATATATATATACGTGTACTATCACCGGACACGTGTCGACTGAGAGAGTCCGTACTATAAGAAAAAGCTAAAGAATCTAGCGGGAGGAAAATAATTTTCTACTCGCCGTTTCGGTTCTCTATCGATATTCACGCGGAAAAATATTCCGCTCGGAAGCTCGTATCGTATGTTTGTCAAAGATCAACAGTGTCGGGGACAGACACTTTATTAATCTTCGGGGAAGATAATCGAATTTCTTTTTTTTCTCTTCCCTCTTCCTTTCGTTTTTCAAGTGTACCTTCTCATAATTTATTTTCTCAAATTTGGACTTTCGCTATTTTCGCGTCAGCGGTGGTGACCGTGAATTTAAGAATAAACGAGCGGATTCGAATGTTTGTCGAGTGACTCGGGGATGCGCGTGTGGAAACGAGCCTCTCTTCGATGGTGTACCCACTGAAATGAGAATTTCTAAATTTTTATTCAGGATTTATAGCAACGCTTTGGCGAGTTTTTAATCGCTAATTTTTTGCAAATTTATTATTATTTATTTATTTATTTTTCTAATTTATCATTATTATTTTATTCATTATTATTATTGTATATTATTATTTCGCGGTTGCATTTTCTGATCGATGTTGGAGGATTGGATAAATTAAAGGATTCAAGATTTTGGATGTAAAAATACCTGTGAATAAATATTAATATTTTTTTAACTTCAGTAAATTAATTTTATTTATTTATTTCATTAATTTATTTTCCAATCCAATTAACAACCGATTCTTCATTAAATGAAGTAAATTTATGTTATTGTTTATTATATTGCTTTTGACAAATTTCAAATTTCCTTTTTAGCCTAAAAATTTCAAATAAAATATGACGTTTCTAGCATTGGAAAAAATATTTTCGAAGACCTGTTGACATTTGTTTGTTATTCTTTTTTTTCTTTTTCGTCTTACAAACGTACAAAAGCAAAATCAATTGGTTCGAAGTAATCCCGGCATGAATCTCGAGAGCACATGAACTTCTCTTTCGTCACATTGAACGGTGTTCGAGCGAATAACTAATTAGGGAATCGATTTGCCACGAAAATCGATCGTTAGTTCGTGACTTTCTGTACGTTCGTCACGGAGCGTGAGAAAGAGAGACGGAGAGAGAGAGAGAGTAAGTGAGAAAGAGAAATCGGGAGATCGAGTAAGAGAGACAGAGAGAGAGAGAGAGAAAGAGAGAGATAGAGACGTACGATGGTGACCGAGGTTGATTAATTAGCGCAGGGAGGAGATACACGTGTAATTAGCACCATTCACCTTCATCGTGTTTATCAGCGATCCGATTGAATGAATCCACATACACACACATACACACATGTACATGAAATCTCGTCTCGATTTATCCATTTTCACACATCCGTCGTACCACTCCGAAAACTTCTCGTAATTTTTCGCCAAGGAAAAAAAAGAGAGTCGATAAGCTAATAATTATTTCTGCACGTTCGCTTAATTAAATCTCTTTCCCCCTCCAGTTTTTTTTTTTTTCTTTTCTCGAGCGTGATTCCCACATTTGATTCATGTGTGAAAAGATCTCGAAAGGAATGCGAGAGAGCGTGGAAGAAGGAGTGTAAAAAAGGAGGAACTGGAGTGAAGGAAGAAAATATAAGAGAGAGAAAGAGAGAGAGAGGGGGGAGGGAGGGGTGGGAGGGTACGTAGAGGGTTAAGGAGAGCAGACGAGAGTGATGTGGGAAAAGAGGAAGCTAACCAGGAGCGGAGGTACGCTCCGTCGAATCCAAAAAGAGTGAGGCGAAGATATTAAGAGGTGCGAGCGAGAGAGTGAGAGAGGAAAATACGACTGGCATCCTTTTAAAACTTTAATTGCGAGTACTCTCTCGCTCTCGTATTTTTATTTTTATTTTTTTCCGCCTTTTTTTTTTTTTTAGCCTCTCGCTACATTTGATGCTCGCTTACTCTCTCGCTAGGAACGATCACGTGTTCTATGGCTATTACAGTGCGCGCGCGCATTACTTACGTACGAGCTCTGTGCAGCTTGCAACCTGTACGCAACACTCTTGTTTCCTCTTGACGGATCCTCGGAACGAACTTTAATAGCGAGAGGGCGAGATAGAAAGAGGGATAAAGAAGGATAAAGAGGGAGAAAAAAAGAGAGGGAGAAGTAGGGTAAGAGATACGCAAATTGATACTGGAGAACGAGAAATTCAAACGACTTACACTTTTCGAATTATACAGATGACTCGACAGGTCCGCAATGATCGCGATCCTTCGAAATAACCCTGATTAACGAGATACCTCGAAATAAACCATGGAAATCATTTCAAAATAAAAATAATACGATGCGACATCGCTGACAGATGAAAATTGCAAATTTGAAAGCACTGAGCACGTTTCTGTGTACAGCTATTTCTGTCTCGTGGTCTTTAAATTTGTTAAATTAATTAATTATTGATTAATAAATGAATTAATAAAATTAACTTAAATTCATTCATTCAAAAATTCGAATTTCTTCGTTTCAGAATCATTTAAGAATCAAGAAACGAATTTTTTAATTAATTAATTTTTGTGTTTTTTTCTCATTATTATCGAAAGCCGATTGAAATCCAAATCGAATAATAATTTCATTCCGCCGCAAATTGTTAAACAAAAATTGTAAAAAAACTTTCGCACGATTTTTCGGACGTCAAATCGGCCAAAGGGAATTTCGAAAAAAGTCGTTCTCATTGCGCTATAAAGATGCTAATTGTAGTCTCCTGTATCTCTCATTATTCGAGTTAATTTATCACTCCGATGTAGTTTTTTTTTCAACAAGAAGAGCTGTGATTTCGTGGGATTAAATTTTCTATGACCTACGGATTTCAGTTTATTGAAAGGATACTAATGACTAACTAAGTAGAAAAATCTTTATTATTGGGTTGAAGGTAATTAATTTTTATTATTATCACTTTAATCGTGGACGAAGTTTTCTATCGTAAATTCAGTTTACTGTTTTCTAACGTAGCTGATAGAAAAGCTTAATACTTCCAACGTTCATCGTCTTTGATTTAACAAGTATTACTGAAATACGTAATTAATACAAATTCGGAATAACAAATATTCTGAACAATGGAATTTTTCGTACAGGGCTAGGAAAAATCATTGAATATTTTTTAAACAGTTATTTTATATTTTTATTAATATTCAGTATACATTTATTTTTTTTTGTCCGTTAAAAAAAAAAAAGCTATCGATATTTTCTTATCAAATTAAAATCATTATTTTTGCTACGCGATCGATTTGACCGTTTCTCTTTGGTTCGAGGTCGAAGTGTACAGGATTTAACAGAAATCTGATCCAAGGTGTTTTTCGGCCCGGCAAATATCCATACGTCACAGAATTTCTTATTCTCGTCACCGAACCCTTTCAAGTTCACCCGCTCGTTCCAGAATTAGCCGAAGGAACCAGGGAAAGAGAGAGCGAGAGAGAGAGAGAGGAAAAAAAAAAGATGGAGAGAGCGATGTGTTCGCGTGCCAACATTCGTCGGTTCGTAAATATATTTCGACCGTGTTGGCAGCACGCGACGACGATGAGTTTCCTCGTTTGGGTCCGAGATACGGTCTGAACGGCACGCGTTCATCGGATGTCTCGAAGGGTCCCAGGTATATTGACAAAAGCTTGTACACAGTGATTTCCGTTCGCGAACAAATATTTTGTTTCGACACAGGTAAATTACCTGTTGTGTCCTCAATTTGTAATTTATTTATATAGCAGTCCCGTTAAAACTTTCGAAGATTTTGAAAAACCCTTTTGGAGACCTTTCACTTTCACCTTCAAACGGGGCAATTAAATTCCAAACTTTAAGCACCCTGAACCTTTCAACCCTTTCAACCCTTCCAGCCATTTTACTAGCTCCGATCCAATCGACAAACTGTACTTGATTGACACTTTTAAATCGCCCCCTTCCGGACCTACCGATCAAACGATAAATGACGTTTTTAGGGACGAAATGGAAAATCCGTTACCTCCGTACTTGCGCAGTATTCAAAACCTGATATTCTCGATGTGCACCCAAAGATCCGGTTGTAACATCGAATGGCAGAAATGTGGCGGCTGAAAAAAAAAAGGAACGGTTATGCCGCAGCTTGGTAAATCGATTCGTAGCCGGTTTGCTTTTGGTGTGTACACACGGAGCTAGTAAGCTACGATCGGTCAATACGAAAGTTGCTTGAGTCGAACGTGAAATGTTGTATACTCGAAGAATCGGTACTTCGCAAAAAATTCTTATCGAAAAATATACAACGCTTTTTTTTTCAATCCCGTCGAAGATTGCATCCAACGAATTTTTTAAAGCGACGAAAATGATTATTTTTTCTTAACTCCAGGAATTTTTGTCACCACTTTTTAATCGCGTTTATTAAGAAAATATTTTCAAGGATTCTTCTTCAATAATTGGCAAATAACGTGCAACGTACGAATTTCGAATAATCGTGAAAACTTCAAGTGAAAGAAAACTCTGTACTCGCGAAAAATTCTTACCGAAAAAATGCAACGTTTTTTTAAAGTCCCGTTGAAGATTCCATGCAAAGAATTTTTTAGGGCGACTAAAATGATTATTTTTTCTTAACTCCAGGAATTTTTTTTACTATTTTTAAATTGCAGCAATTAAGCAAATATTATCAAATATTCTTTTTCAATAATTGACAACTAATGTGCAACGTACGAATTTCGAATAATTGTGAAAAATCGAACTAAAATAATAATTCCTTGCGTATCAACCATGCAAATATCAAGACGATCATTTTTCCGAAGAATAAAGGAAACTTGACAAGAAAAGAAAATCCATTTTGAAAATCCGTTTCATCCTTCTCGCATTACCAATAAACGAAATGACGTGATCTTTACACATTTTTTTCGTTCCACATTATTTTTCCCCTCTCCTCTCTGTGTCTTTTTCTTCGTTTTGTTTTTTCTTCCGTTTCTTTGTTTCGATGAATTTTGCCGTTGGCCTCGTACGGTTAGGCCACGAAAATTTGTAATTCACCAGTTTCCGCGGTCCATTGAGGCTCACCTCGTCGCGGGATTATAAAACTCACGAAACCTGCGGCGCCGACAGAACGCGGCGTTGTATTTGCGCTACACCGGTGCATACATACCCGTATGCGCTTTAATGGAATAAAAGCAATGGTTGAGAGTAGGCGCGCAGACACAGTCAGCCAATGTGCGAGGTTATACGTAGCGAGAAACGAGAAGTGCAGCGAGCAGCATCAAGCAAACGGCAGCCCTTTCTACCTTCCCTTTCACTTTCATCTATCGCTCGTGAATTTATATATATCTGTGTGTATATATATATATAAATATATATAAACATGTACGAGCCTTCTTGCTATCGAGTCCACTGGACTGCAACGTTTGTCTCTACCTCTCGCTTGTTCTATCCCGCTTCCATTGAACTTTCGACGTTCCCAAACTATCATTTTCAATCCCCAAGTTTCCGACGTCTTCGAAACATTCTTGCGATTGTTTTTTTTCAACGGTCAGTTTACGAAGGATTACTGACTTTGTACCATACGTGTTGGACATCATTTAAAAACCCAAAATACAATTGAATTTATAATATTTTCTTCTTTGGATGATTATTGGGTCGATGGGATTTTTTGGAAATATTTAACGATGTCAATGTTGTCTTTTTCTTTGATTATCGTTTCTTTGACCAAAGGTACAGCAATCTTTCAAAACTATATTTTCAATCGCCAAGTTTCCGACGTCTTCGAAACATTCCGGTACCAAATTGGACCTGTTGATAATTGCATTGATCAAGTTTTTAGAGTTAGGAACAAATTCTGTACAAATTTATCGGTAATCTTTGATGAAACGTCTAAAAGAAAAAATGTTTGTTTTTCTGCTACCAAATTAGGCCTGTTGATTATTGCATTGATCGAATTTTTACAGCTACGAAAAATGTTGTGAAAAATGTTTCGGTTATCTTCGATGAAACTCGTAAATGAAAATGTTTTATATTTTTCCAAAAAAACGTGTCGAACGATAAAAGTTTGGTTCGTGAAAATGACGAATCGAAAATGTTCGTTCCGCGAGGTAACAAAGTCACGGTACGAGAAGTATTTCGTTGATAGAGAAAAATAGATAAGCGAAAACGTCAACGCGGACAAGGACTTCGAAACTTCGAATTGAAAAAATTTCCTCGACCCTGTTACGTGTGTCGAGCCAGCTCGCTTAGCATTGACGATACAAGTTTTGACAGAGCGAATAAATTTGGTGTTCTCGCAAAGAGACTGGGTGTAATCAGTATGGACAGCCGATTGCAGTTTTGCGAGAATACGAAAAGAATACTTTGTCGTACGTCCTATTCCCTGGTCCGATAAGAGATATCGGGCGGTTGAAGGCGCGTGTAGCCTTTCATAATTCATCGCATACGCGACGAGGAAAAATAAAGCGTGGAATCGCGCTCGGACTATCGCGCAACCTAACCTCAACGAGACCTCCGGAATTTCTCCGTCTTTCATCCGTCAAAGACTTTGCAACTCTGGGAGCGCGATGAATAATAATGCTCTTGGCTCTAGGCTCGCCCGCTTGCCGAGCACGCTTCACTCTCGCTTGCGGTTGTTCTGCAGGCTCACGACCCAAATACCAATTTTCGTACACGCCGCGAATCATTCGAGACCTCGGAGGTCGCAGCGGTATAACCGAGGGAGAAAGTATCATTTTTTTTCGTCGTCGATACGAAAGTACCGAATTCCGTATCAAAAAAAGGACGAATATAAACTTTTTTTTCAAATTCGAAATCATTTTTACGAATTTAAAGTAGAACTCGAAGGTTAGGGATACTTTTATGGACGGAAAGATTTCGAGTTTTGAAAATTAAAAGGCGTTTTGCCAAAAAAACCCACGTTTTCGAGATCTCTGAGAGAATTTAAAAAATTTGAAAAATTACAAAACGAGAGCAAGGGCAGATATTAAAAACAATTTTTTGATTTTTGAAAAATCAAAGATTTTTGTTCTATGATACATGTATATATATATATATATATATATATATTCAATTATCTTTCACGAAGTTCCTGGAAAACGTTGTCGATCAATATTAACCGGGATCGATACTTGGATGGGTGACCGTTAAAGCGACCAGTGAATTACCAAGTATCAAGCGAGAACGAAACTAAGCTGCAGATCGTAACGCCGTTCGGAAAAATGTCGCAGCATTTATAGACTTCGAGTTTTCGGCAGTTTCCCTGTGCCCTCCTGCAAGCCCGTTACGACAGTGTTTTCGCGAAATCGAGGTATGGGGAATTGTCAGGGGGATCTCCTAGAGACTGAAAACGTTGAAGTCATAAATAAGGCAAAAGTGGATGGGTCGGGATTGGAAATATTCGCAAGGGCATGCGAACGATCGTTAGGCAAAAAAAAAAAAAAACATTGTGTTCCACAGTAGCTGCATACAATGTAGAGAGACATAACTTCCTAATGACTTGGCAACAAAAGACTGCTAATTATCCTTATTCCGGGCGAAGAATACGATCTTCTTTTTTCTGTTCTTTTACTCGCTTGGAATTCCCCACTGGGTTCCCAAGCGGGCGTTACAGGCGAGAGAAAATAATTAAAAAATACGATTACTGCCAACGAGAAAATTTTATATGCGCGAAACGATACGGATAATTGATGATAAAAAATAATTGAAAACAAAAAACGAACGACGAAACATTATTTATGTGTAACCATTGGCCGTGACTCACTAGTATGGATAATCTTCGAGCCACTATCCGTCCATTATTTCTACTGGAATTTTTCACTCCCTTCGACTCATCCTTCCTCTCGATCTTGTCGGAAAATTAAATGGCACGTATTTCTCTCTGGATGTCTCCGTTATTCCAATTTTGTTTAATTCAGTAAAGTAAATGACGATTCGTGATTATTTTGGAGATTGCACAATTCAAACTTGATCAGGAGGATGATTTTAGTAATAAGATAAATGAGCAAACTTTTTTGTAAAACGATCGTGAATTAATTTATTCGATCGAGACTATTCGAAAATATTCAAAGTATTAATAATAAGAGAAAAGGATGATAAATCTTCGTCTGTGTTTGGTTGACTTTGTTTGGGTTTATAGATTTTTGTTTAAATTTGTTTAGTACACCAAGAGCTCAGTGAAACGAACATTTAAAATTCTCCGAATTTTCAAAAATCCTTCTCCTCCTAAAATTCTGTCCTCCTAAAATTCCAAAACGAAAGAAATCCTTCTACGATTCTCTTAGAACATTAAAGAAATCCTTCTACGATTCTCTTAGAAAAGACATCGAGGGTTGAAAACCCATTCGAAAAAACATGGAAAAAAATTTGGCAAAAAGTGTTGGAAAGAAAAATGGAGTGATTGAATAATACTCGGTTGACTAGGAACTGTGTCGATCACGGTGGTAATGCCATAGTTGCGGCTGCAACATGGGCAGCGTTGGCTATACGTCTCTCAAGGTCTGTCGGACAGCGCCGAGAGAAAATAAAATGAGTGTGGCGCGTCGATGAGGAGAGTAGACTAGAGCAAAGCCTAGAAAGAGACAGAAAGAGAGAGAGAGAGAGAGACAAAGACACACGTTCATATGTACATAAAAAATGGCTTCGTGTACGGAGGAATAGCAAAATAAAGTAGCGAGAGTAAAACTCCTATCCGTTGCACGTATTTAGTCGAGAGTGCGGGTGGACGGGGGATTGTCATGGGGGGTTCCCCCTATAAACTCTTCTCCCACTTCTTATTTCAGTCCAGCTGCAACGAAGTTCATATGCAACTCGTTCTCCCCCCCCCCCCCACTCTCTCTCTTTCTCTCTTTAATACTCCGTCTCTCTCCCTCTCTCTCTCTCTCTAATACTCCGTCGCTCTCCCTCTTTCTCCCTCTCTCTCTCTCTCTCTCTCTCTCTAATACTCCCTCTAATACTCTCTCTCTCTCTCTCTAATACTCCCTCTCTCACTCATTCTCTCTCTCTCTCTCTCTCTCTTGGTCTCACATATTCCCTCTTTCCTTCCTCCTCATCACTCCCTTTCTCTTTCTCTCTCTAAAGTTCTATAGACAGCAAGTCCCCACCTATAAAGTGAGATCACTCTCTATTACGTAAGTGTCCAGGGACGGTCCGGGCGAGATCGTTCTTTCTCGCACGTTGCACGTACAGGCAAGCTCTCGTGACACAGGGACACGATGAGGTATGTATAGTGCTTAACGTATGATCCGTCAACGGGAGCAAACGGTCTATTCTTTTGGATATAACCTCGTTTCAGACCATATCTTGGTGTCTTAGCCATACATCACACATGTGCCCAATTAGATCGATCACGAAATCCAAGTCTACCAACAAATTTTTTTACCCAAGAATTATTGCGATAAGAGTGGAACCACTGAAGTGTTCAATTACTGTGACCACTGAAAAAAAAAATTGGGTTTTCTGGAATTATTGAAATTGAGTTGATAGGTTATGTTATGTGATATAGAAATATGTAGGCTCATATTTCGATAAGAAAGATTTTATTTCTCCTCGTGAATGAGACACACGAAACAACGCTGAAATATTCTCATAGTTCAGATTAAGTGAAGAGGGAAAAGGAAGGACGTAACGTCACACAACGTCGCCTATCAAAACGTGCAACCAAGCCACACGAGATACTCATTATCCCTGTACTCTCATTTAGTTACACCACAAAATGGGTACGGAGATAGTAAATCGTCCGCGGAGAGAAATAATCGAGTCTCATCAGTCGTGACTTACTCTCTATCTCTCTCACTCACTCTCACTCTTTCCGGAGATACGGAGAAATTGTATGGAAAAGAGAGGAATTAATTTTTCTCGCACGAGTTTCAACGACTACAGGCGATAATTACGATATTTGAAATTCTATTATTTTTCTCGATCGATTTATCCACATTTTTATGGCTTTAGAATAATATAAAATAAAATAATTGTTAATTAAATTAAATTATAAAATTGCAGTGTAAAATAATTACATGAAATTATTGTCATTAAATAATTAAGTAATCAAATGAAAATCTTATCGTTAAATATAATAACAAAATAATTAAGTTGTGAAATACAATTATTATTTATAATAATTATTTAAATAATAGACTTATCAGATCTTCATAAATATTCACAATTGTAGAGTCGAAAAAAAAGGGATTTTTTTTTAACGAACTTCAAGATAGCTCGCAGGAACGTTTTTTTTCCTATCATAAAACGTTTCAAGGTTTTCGCACGTCCGGTAAGTTATAGCCACTCACTGATTGCAAAAGGCGAAGAACACGATAAACAACGACACGAAAAAAAAAAAACGGGTTTTCCCGTTGAAATCTTCGAACTATCACAAGAAAGGAAACAAACCCAAACACCCGTTGATTTATCAATATTTCGAAAATCCAAAATACTCCATTTTACAAAACGCCACCATATAATTCCAAAGAAATCCCAGCTCAATGAAAAAAAAACCTTTTCAATTCAACATTTAATTTCTTCAATCATAGAAATAGTAAATAGAAAAGAAAGTGTATAGTTCTCTTTGAAAGCTGACGCGATTTAATGAAAATAACTAACGGCGAAACAATTTATGTATAACTATCGGCCGTGACTCATGAACTTTACCGATCGTTTTCGAGCAATTATTTGATTTGAATTTTTCACTTTCATCGACACATCCTGCCTCTCAATCTTGACGGAAAAGTAAATGCCACGTTGTTTTTTATTCTGGATGTTTCTGTTTCTCAAACACGTTATTACAATTTCGTTCAAATTGGTGACATTGATGAATGGATGTGTTTCAAAGATTGGACAATTCATATTTCCGCAAGAGATGAATTTTTGTAATTAGAAAAAATGCAGAAACGTTTTGATAAAAAAAGAAAGGTTTGGGTCCACCTTGCATCAATATAAACCTTAAGAGGATTTTTCGAAGTAAATAAAAAATAGAACAAATATAATAAATCGACGATAAAATAATTTTAAAAAATGGAATAATATAAAAAAAGAATCATTGAAAAAAAAATTCGTAAAAATCAAACAAGAATATATAAAAATAAAATGAACAAAAATAAATATATATTTACATTAATAGAATCAGTACTTTCCTAAAATCCGTAAATTCGAAAAAATGAAATAAGAGTATATCAAAATAAAATTAACCAAAAAATAAATATATATTAGCATTAATTAAAATCTGTACACAATCCAATAAAAAATCTGATGCTGTTTACAGCTCGGAATAAAAATGTTGAAAATGAAACAGTTTTCCAATCGGCGGGTTCTTTTTTCCGCAAAAGCAATTACGGGATCTCGTGCGCACAATGGAAAAACCGGACTGTGCCCGCGCGACAAGGCTACGAGGACATTCCGCGCAAGGAAAAGCAGGTGGCGGCAGGAGGAAACTTTTGCAAAGAATTATTGAAAAAAAAATGAAGAGAACGAGAGAGAGAGAGAGAGAGAGAGAGAGAGAGGGATACGTGGGAACGTCGTCGTCGAGGATGACGGCGATGCAAAGTGAAAGGATCACAATGGGCAAAAAAAGGAGTCGCTTTGTCGAACCGTTTCTATATCTCTGTGTATAAGTTTCTTCTTCCTTCTCTCAGTCATCTTTTTTTTTGTTCTTCACTTCCCTCCTCCTCTCTTTCCTTACTCTCCTCGACTGCATTTTTATGTATCGTGCAGCACGATCACCGCCAGTTGCGTAACGTTTGGCCAATACACGTATCATTTTTTTCCTCCCCCAATACGTCCGTGTATGCTACGGTGATCGTGCGAATGGAGATCCGAGATGAAAACGAACGAGGGACGATTCTTCACTCTGTTTTTTTTTCTTCATCTTTTTACAAATGGTAGGAAAAAGAATGGAGAGGAAACAAACATTAACGAGAGGATTGGGGCCCCTCGGGCAAAAACAGGCAAAAACGACAACCATCATAGATGGATCGAAAGGCCTATTGGACATTTTTTGAATCTCAAGGTCCCAAACTCGAACCCACTGCTTTTTTTCATAACGATTCTCAACAGTGCTGTATCAACGGCAGTAATAACGTTATCCATGACTGATATTTGCGTTGGAAAACAATTATTGATTTTTTCTATTAGCTCTATTCGACTTTTTTCAAATCTGTTTTGATTATAAGAGAATCTCGTATTTTTCTATTTATTACCATCGGAGATTTTCTATAATAATTCTTTAAAAAATGGCCTTGAATAATAATATACGTAAAGAATTTTTCTTTCAATCGTTTCATTCTAATAATTATTCGAATTTCAATATATCGTAACACTGAAATTTGCATCGATGGAATGCAATTATTTTCTTGATGAATTTCTTTATTTTTTATTATTATTTAATGGGAATACGTAGAATCTGGTTAAAAAATAATAATGAAATAAAAAAGCAATTTGAAAAATTCGATTTTCGTTGCATTCCAATAATGAAAATAGTATTAAATCCTAAATAAATAGTAAGTATTATATCCTAAATCCTAATATTAAATCCTAACAATTAATCGTATTAAATTCTAAATAAATAATAACTAAATAAATAGTAAGAGTATTTAAATCCAACCTTCAAAGTTGGATTTAAATAATAATCAAGATAATACATTTCTTTTTTTCATCATTGGAATGGAACATTCATTTTTTAATTAATTTATATTTATTATTAATAAAAGCTTTTTTTGCGAGCCGATATAAATCGTAAAAAGATCTTTAGTGGACGTGATTTTTTACTTTCTATCCTAAATCAAACTATATCTCCTGGCACAGTTCTAATGTTTTCTCCTGTCGAAAAAATGATCAAATATTGGACAGAAATTTATGACGCGCGATATGGAAGAAGTGGAGGAGGGAAAAAAAGCTGAAGAAAGAAACAAAGCCGGGAAAAGTCGTCGCTTCCGGTTTAGTCATCATCCTCCATCGTATAAGAAAAATGAGGGATGGGAGTTTGGAAAATGTTCTCCCATTGTCTCACACATGCACACCGTCGATACACGTAATCGCGATTTTATCCGCTGTCGCTGATTTCAAGGTGGCCTGCATAATTAAATACTCGTTGTTTTATAACGCCGCGAAGAAACGTCAACAATAATATTTTATCGCTTTGTCAGGAATTGCGAACGCAAAGGGTTTTTTTTTATAGAATTATTTAAGGGGGATTACTGTGAAACAATTAATTTTAAGGAAACAATCAAGATGATTAAAAAACCATTCGAAAATATATTTATATTTTTTCCAATCAATGTTTCAAAATACTTTAAATACTTGAACAAATTATTTGTGAACATACCTATTCATTTTTTAAAATAATTCAAATACTTGGAAAATTATTAGCTAAAATGTTTACATTTTTCTTATCATTATTTCTAAAAAGTAAAAATGCTTAATAAATAATTTAAGAATTATTTATATCTTCCCAACGATTTAACAAAAATAATTATGATGTTTGAAAAATCATTTGAAAATTGATATATATTTTTTTCCAAAATAATGAAAATGCTTCAATAATCATTAGGAAAATATATTTATATTTTTTTCAAACATATTTCTAAAATGATTTTTCAAGAATCTTGAATATATTTTCAAAATTATTTATTATCGTTTCATTCCGAGTTTTCTATAGTTTTATTTGAAAAAATATTTATACTTTTCCAAATGACGAGGATAAGAAATACGATTTATGCAATTTCGTAATATAAACATTAATAATTAGTTATAAACAATCTCGAGCAGGAGCGTTAAACTCTGTTCAATGAAAATAGTGAGCGTATGGCTGACGAAATCTCACAAGTAAATATACACGTGCGTTCATAAATGTGCGCGCAATTTTATAGATAAAGAAATACGAACAGAGAGGGAAAGCAGCGATATTTCATCCACACGATCCGCAATCACATGATCAACCGAACGCCACGCGTTTCTCGCTCGTACACTCGTGTTTGTGTATCGGTATTGACATACGAGAGATACGCACATAGAAAATCTTTCGTACACAGAAAAATCCGAGATGATATAGATCGAAAGAGGTTTGACGGCGGGTGGCGGGGGAAGGGAGGGGGGGGGGGTGGAGGAGAGAATTTCCAAAGCAAACAACGAATTCGTGCCACTTTATCATTTGGAAACAAAAAAATCTGAGAAACGCGATCACTGATACAACCAAGACTTAATCAGCCAAGAATCGTAATCAAAATGATCGTGACCTCGAAAATCCTCGTCACTAACGAAATACTACTTTTTTTTTCTTCATATTTTTATCATCTATTTCAAAACGAAGAATATTATTTTGAAACGGGAATGTACATTAAAATAATTTTTTGTAGCAGATACGAGCCGATATAGAAGAGAGGCTTATTTCAACATTGGATAATCACGAAAAAGTTGAGAAGTCAAAAATTTCCCGGATTGAAAATCTACGTATTAAAATAGCAGGAGAAAAATCAAATCGCACGATATTCTTCACCAGTGCGATCATAATATTTTTCTCGCGAGAAAAATCAATTTTTAATATCCCTAATACACGTTGGACCTTCCTCTTCAATTCGATTTCTCCTGATCGACAATTATTTTTTTTTTGCTATTAATCGACTGAATTTTGTATTATTTTTCTTAATTTCTTTTCGCGGTAGCCGAATTTCCCAAAAATGTAACGAAGAGCTAAAGATAGACAAATTAATAGTTTAATATGTATAATAAGTATAATTTAGATAGTATAATTAGTTTAATCATTCCGAAATTAAATGGACTCGATACAAAGATGAACAAAATTATAACGTAAATTTAGAAAGAGAGAAGAAAAGAAACGGTGGGAGAAAGATGACCACGATGATGATGATGATGATGATGATGATGATAGATTTTATTACACCCTAGCAAAAAAAAGTCCCGCAATTTCAGATACCCCAAAAACTTTCAAAGAAAATAAACATATAAAGTATAACAAAACACTAACTAAAAAATAATAATAAAAAAAAAGCAAGAGAGAGAGGGAGAGAGAGAGAGAGAGAGAGAGAGATTCGTGCGAGGCAGGACGACCCATTACGAAACGGGGTAAATATGGGTGTGCAAAAGTGTACATGTGTGCCACGTATGTTAGATAGCGTGATGAGGTCTGTGCAGCGCCGTTGTCGTCCTCGGCACACCCACTCGACTGAATAAAAAGAATTTAAAAAAAAACAAAAAAAAACAAAAAAAAACAAACAAACAAACAGGAAAATAAAAAAAGGTAAGAAAATAAAAAAAACCAAGCAAAACCAGGAAAGTGCGAATCTCTCTCGATTCTCCCGTTTGCGGAGAGCGCTTCAGTTATCCCCCCTCCCCTTCCCCCTCGAGAATGGGTGATCCGAACATGCTTGTGTGTAAAAATTAATCGAGCATTGCGAAAGAACTGTCACCGTCGATAACGCGACGTCATCGCGTACCTCCGCGTGTCGAGCTCTCCACAGCATGATGAGGAAGGGGGGGGGGGGAAATCATTGAAGATCTCCGTATACATTCGCGATCTATGTGGAACACGTTGCCAATGAAGAATCGAGATATCCAGCTCGAATCTGTTTCTCTCTCTCTCTCTCTCTCTCTGAGTCTTTTATTCTCCGGCAATTGTCTCCGCGTGGATGCACAAGCGCAAGATCGGCTTTGCCCTTCAGAAAGATCCCCCCACCCCATTCTCTCTCTCCTTGCAACTTCCTCCATCCATGGAACGTCCATTATAAAACCGCGCGACGATTGTTCTTATATAATGAATGGATCATGTAACTAGCCATTTGCCAGTTCTATAGTGTATGGTCTCGCGTGGTACAGGCGAGAGAATAGCGAGAGAGAAAAAACATTTTGGATAGTTTGATATATAGGGAGAGAGAGAGGGATTTGGAGAAAAAAATGATGATAGGGTTTATTATGACCGAGCAACACTTTTGCCAAAACGAGAAAAATAAAAAATAAGATAATTAAGTAAACAATGAAATAAAATTAATTGTACACGAGAAAACATCAAAATTAGCAGAAACGCAGATAAGACTAACTAATGAACAATGGAAATTAAATATAACAATAAAAATGATAAAATACTATGATTAATAATAACACTGATAACGAACAATTATTATTTCTAATTATTGTATATTTATCATAAAAAATAATAAATAATAAACGACAATAACAAGAATAATAATAATATAAATAATAAAAATGAATAATTATTTAATTAATTAATTAATAATAATAATAATAATAATAATCAATCAATCAATTAAAAATAATACAAAATTCGTTAACTGTTCATTAAAAATCATACATAATTAACGACATCCATAATGAAAGTAACAATATTGATAATAAGTAATAATTATTTCATTAGTACCAATAATAATAAATAATTAGACAAGTTTACGAGAGCAGAAAAGGCTGCTGGAAAGCTCAGCAAACCACGAGAGAAAGAGAGAGAAAGATCTGCATAGAAAAACTCCGACACAAACTGAGGACAGTCTAGTGGATAATAGACTGCACTTGCACTTCGTTATACCCATATATCTATATACATAAACAAGACTCGTATCCGAGAATGAAAAAGGGCGTATAATTCATGGCTCGGAGATCGAACAAAAGTCCTCCTCGGCGAGCGTTGATAAACCCACACATATACCGACATATTTAACATTACACGTATTCGTACCGTGAATTACTCGCGCATTCACCATTCCCCCCCCCCCCTTCCTCCTTTTTCTCTACACTTCCCCCGCTCCAGCTTCACTACTGTACATTTCCACTCTCGTACTTGAGTTTTCGTAGTTCCTCGTGAGGTAAGAATCATTGGTTGGACGGTGTTAGGCGTACGAGACGATTTTCGATGTACCCGTGTGTGAAAGTTAACGCGATTGTGCTCGTCTCGGTGGTGGGCACTCGCCGGAATGCTCGTGCTTTTCCTTTAGCATCGTTTTTTTTTTTTTCGCTTTTTTTGACATTTTTTTTTCTTCATTTTTTTCTTTTATTTTTAAATGTTTTTTTTTTTTTTTTTTTTTTTTTTTTTTTTTTTTTTTT
>JAPYZI010001955.1:0-29713 GCA_030523105.1 Ophioninae sp. A BG-2022a | reverse complement strand
TTTTCCCGGAAATTTCACTTGAAAAATCGCAAAAAAAGAGGCAAAGGGGTATGTATGGAAAAATTTGCAAAAATCGATGGTCCAACTTTGAAATTCTGCGAAAAATAAAAAAATCATCGGATCTTCATTATTCAAAAAGCATTTTGAAGGGAAAATCATACCGAAGAGATTGAGCACAAAGTGGAGTGCCAAATCCCAAAGGAAAAAAAGTTATCGGCGATTCAGTGAAAAAACTTATTTTGCCCAAAAATCGAAAATTTTTTTGATTTTTAATATTTTTTTTATTGGTCCATTTCGATGTAATTTTGTCCCCTGAATACGAATATATCATTTATTTCCACGAGAACCCAAAATTTCGAGGCTAAAATGTCGAAAAAATATTCTAGAACCGGTTTTCCCATTTTCCCCACTCTAATTTTGCACTTTCGGCAAAAACTCGGGCATTTTCGTAATCAGCAGAACATTTACGATCAAATAGACCCTTTTAAGAGTTTTCAAACGGAAAAAAAAAATTTTCGACCTCCCCTGACCACTTTCCCGGAATCATGAAAATCACGAAATCTACTTATATGTACGTGAGTTTGCGTTTTCATTTCGACGAAACTACGCGCATCTTTTCTCCACGCTGCGCTCGTCACGAATCCACACGTACATAAAGACGATTCCGGAATTCTTCGCCCGAAACGTCGAGACTTCGTGGCCGAATTCGCGTGCGGGGCGCGCCATCTGTCGGTAGTTACTGGCAGCCCAAACAAACCCAAACAAACTCTAAAATTGTAATTACCGACGTAACGAGGTGCTGCGTCGAAAGTTACCAGCGTGTTCGTCATTCCCTTAACGTCATACGTAGATTGCAAAAAAAATTGCTGCCTTCGTGAAATTTCATAACTATCTTTAGATGATATTTTTAACTATATTTTTCACATCAGTTAAGCCCTCCCTCAATAAATCAATAAATTAACCAAAAATACTAACCGTTTGTTTAAACGAAACATTGCCAATGATCATTCGAGTCTTTGAGTGATAAACACGTTTTTGGTAAGTTTACTCAAAAGATTTAGTGGGAAAAACAGTGGCATAAATCAAGCGGAATACTAGGTAGTTTCGATTGTATTGGAAACCCAGGTCACCTCCCCTCATCCTTTCATGCAACATGCAACTGACGATCGGTTTGAAGCGCATATACCCGTCCAGCCAATGCCACCAATTCCCAGACGACTCCGATACGATCTACCAAATGTCACTCGGCCAGAGTCAGAGGGGCGGGGGCGGGGGGGGGGGGGGGGGGGGGGGGGGGGGGGGGGGGGGGGGGGGAGGGAAGTGGAAGAGAGAGGGAGAGTTACTCCGAGTGCGGAGTACCATTTCTATATTTGAATTGAAGTTTGGCATGAAGCACTCCTCCCTGCGCTCATCCTTGTCAGTTGTCCTCATCCCTGCTCACCCTCGTATCAGGTTGAAAGAGAGAGAGAGAGAGAGAGAAAGAGAGAGACGGAGACTTGCGATTATTGGTGTGCATGCATGGGTGTATGACAACCCTTTTTCCGTCTCGCTTCCTCCGCCAGGTCCACGTATTGACCCCGAAGAAGGTAGGGGGTTCAAGAGAGAGAGAGCAAGAGGGAGGATTATAAACCACCAGCAGCGATGACCCTGTGCTGACGTTTATGCCATAAATAATGTTACGCCCGCCAGTAAGCATATCGGTTCAGACTGAATTCATCCTCCATCCGTTTGTCATCGTATTTCGAAAAGTACTTATGCTTAAACGTAAAAATCATTGTCAAGATTTTATCAGGATTCCTTTAACCCGACATGAGTGCGGACGAATTGTACGTTTTGTGTGTGGTTGTAGGTAGTTGAGTGTCAATGAACGCCAAGATTATGTAAACGTAACTTGTTAAACAAATGAGGGAAGAATGGTAGACAATGAGAATTGAAGGTGATGGGGGTGTGGACTAGAGATCCGAGTACACAACTCGGCCCTCGTTCGAATAATTCGCCTTGATGCTAGGGCGAGCAACGAGCGTTCGTGACTTCCCCAAATCTGTTCTTCCCAAAGGGAAATCCCCGGCATCAGTTTACCGCTGTTTCTACTTCCAACCGACTGAGATATACAGCGGCAGAAACAATTCACCCAAGTTGAAATTCCGCTCGACTTGACGCGCGTTTTACAATAGAACCGGGCTTCCATTATCGCTTATCGAGTAGTCGTACGAACGAAGATCGTAAAAAATGAGGACTACTTACCGTCATCCGCTTCGTTGCATCGCGCAACCTTTCCCTTTCATCGTTAATTTGGAGTAAAGGAGAGCTAATGTTGGTGGAACGTCAAATTGCGTTTCGACGTCGATATGCAAACGCGTTTCGCAAATATTTATTAACAAAGTTGACGAGAATGGAGACGGATGCCGTTGATGGGATGAGTGACCCCTTTGAATCAAACCGTTCCTAAACTATGGGAACTAGTTATCTCTATCGACGAAGATGACACGGTTGCCTAATGTCCTGATGGGTATCATAAAAGTATGTGGGACCAGGAACACTACTGAATAACTTTGATCAATTTTCACCTCGTTTGTAATAGTCGTTCTTCATATTTAGAAATTCAATGAAGACGTTACTAGTCCGCTAGTGCTTCTAATTATAACTATTCCGGTGGTGCTTCTATTGACAACTGAATCATCGATAACTTCGTTCAGTTTCGATCGAACGGTTTGTAACATTCGTTCGCTATATTCAGAGAATCAATGATGAAGTTACTATTCTTGTGTCTGTCAGCGAGTTCCCTGAAAGAGAAAGAGAAAAACTCTGAAATATACTGACCGATAGCAACGGCTTCTTAAAATATTTGGACTATAATATCAAGTGCCGTCTTATACGTTTTTTTTTGTTTTTTGTTCGTTAGAAGTCGATTAATGCAGGTTTGGTAGCAATTTATACAATTCAATTCCGGGCGTTTACACTCTCAATTCGGGTCTATCGTCCATCGTCATTCCTGACGGCGATAATAACCTCGGTAGTTTTTCTTGTGGGTATCGGACACTCGGCATCTTGAAACCGTAGTGGACTTCACCCCGTTGGCCAAGCTAAATGAGCACCCGGAAAGCTCCATTCCTCTACGTCTCTCTCTCTCTCTCTCTCACACACACACACACACACACTTTGGCTCCCATTCTCTGATGTTCTTCTACTCTCTCCGTCTTCTTCCGGGTTCCAAGTCCGGTATACTACTTCGCTTGGTGCTCGTGACCGTAAATGGTTCCCTCGTGCCATGTAATCAGCACGGAAGGCGTTAGATGGGCACCAAGGTTTCTTCTTCCCTCAGCGGTGATAACACGTCGGGGGTCACTTAGTGCCCCTATCCAGCCAGAAGGAGAACTCGCTTTTTACTCCTCTCACTTCCGTCCCTCTCAACTTCTCACCCTCTCTCTATCTCTCTCTCTCTCTCTCTCTCTCTCTCTCTCTCCCTCCTTTCCTCTCCGACCCATTGCTAGTTTTAGTCCTCTGGATGTTCGTCTTCTTTGTCTTCTCCACGATCCTTGCCCAAGAGTTCTTCCACTTCTTAGCTCGACAATGGCATCTCGTTTCTTCATCCAGTATCCAGTACAGACTGCCAGGGTCAAAATGGAAATCTTGCGGGGAATCCTCCGTCGTTCCGAAAGCTCAATTCTACGAGTGACTCCCGAAATTTAATTTCGTCTTTCGACGAAATCCTCTAGTCACGGGGATCTCTTGCTTTCCGTCCAGCCCCCCTCCAGCCCTCTTTCTCTCTGTCTTTCTTCGTCCCCATTTCGCTCGAATTAACCGATATCGGAGAAGCGAAACAATTTACAAATTCAGCATATTCGTAAAATCATCTCGTTCCAAGACTTTCTCAACCCAAACCAATTTTCTACAGGACGCTTACGCGGTATATTCGAAGACATTCGGTACCGATTTTCAGACCCTTTTAGCGGTATTCTCAACGAGACGTCATCCGATTTGTATAATTAATTCGGTGTGTAATTAGGGCGTGGAATAATAATAGCTGACCCTGACGAAACAAACGGGATTGAATCGCGGCCTACGAATTAAGGAAACGGTTAATTGTTATTGGTACCATAATTGGAGAACTTTTTCGAGGAGACTCTTCCCGTACTTGATAATTTAGCAGGATTAAATGAATCGTTATTTTTTAATACACAGATATATGATGATGTTGGCTATGTTGAAATATCTACTCATCCTTCTGTCAATTTATTTTCCTGTTCGAATCCGAAGGTCTTCTTCACAAGCCCAACTTTCAAGACTTCATTATTAATCGATACTCCTACTGTTGACTTTTGTTGCTGACTTTATTTCGGCATCGACAGGCGTTTCTTTTATTCGTCGAAGCAAAGGCAGACGAGTCAGTATTAGACGTTGGTGGAGAACGTCTGGATGTGGAGAAACGTAACTTTCAGATTGGTAGTGAATTCAAGAGAGAAAGAGACAGAGAGAGAGAGAGAGAGAGAGATGGGGTCGTTGGGCATGGACAACGACGAGGAACGAGTGAAGGACAAAAGATCCTTCGTGTAACGTCTCGATGCTCTTCCTTCGTTCAATGTCTCCAACTTTCGTGACGAAGTTTCTGCTTCGTTGGCTCCCTTGTCTCACTTTCATATATATATGTATATACATACTCGCCGGTATTCGCCAGCCCCTCGGAAAGATTTCATGACGATTATACTCGCAATCTGTTAGTTCAAACTACTTCATCCTCGAGTACGGTTATCCGGTCCGGCCGAATTCAGAGACCGAGTCCGGCGAGTTCGAATTCCTTATTTTCCATGCCGGAGGCTAAATCACACTCTGATACGTAAGCATCTCTGAGAACTCGTCGTGGACTACTTGAAAATTGCCGAATCCGTGGGAAACTCAGTCCTACAGAAGAAGACACCATTCTTGAAAAGAAGCCCACGGAGGAATTGCAGTATCAGGGAAAATGCAAAGTTACAAGCTCGATTCGTGATTTACTATGCTCGAGGATTTCAGAAAATTGTCCTTCTAAATTCTGCCGTGGGAAACTTTCAAACCCGGATGTCTACCTCTCCTCCCTACCTCCCTTCAACTCTCTTTCTCTCTCTTTTCTACACCTTTATCTGATCCGTAACGACAACCTCATTCTTCCGGATTTATATATATATATGAAACATAACTTTTCCTTTATCCGGTACCCCCGTCGTTCTTTGGCTTGCTGTTCAGGTGGGAGTCCTCTTTGTGAGACTCCGGGACAATGAATGATGTCAAAAACCCTCGGCAATTAATTCAAGTTTCGCGAGACTCCGAGAAAGAGGGAAAAAGCAAGGGAGTGATGGGAAGGAGGAGGGGGGAGGGTGTATAAGGAACAAAAGGAGTAAGATTACCCATCGGGGTCTTATCCAACGGAAGCATAAACTGCAAGACCGCCTAACTCGAGATTCTTTGGAATTTCTTCCGGTACGAGCGTCACGAGATCGGCCAAAAGTAAAAGCGAGAGCGAGAGAGAAAGAAAGAGGAACGAGGGAGTGAGGAAAATAGGTGGAGAGAAAGAGAGAGAGGAAGAGGAATACGGCAATGAGACTGTTGGAGAATACAATGAGAATGGATCGTCCAACTTTGCTTATTGTAATTCAATTTCACCGGGGTGGCATACGGAAGGGGATGTTCTCACCCTCTATGGCTAATATCCGTTTGGTCTGTCCCGTATCTTTCCGTGGCAAGCCTTGACTCCCCCCGTCTTTTCCTCGTCTCTTTTGCCCGGACGTTATTCTCAAACGTCTCTCACCCTCGAACTGGCACTTCATCCGAAACAGGGCCTCGATTCAAACCCTGTCTCTTCTACGTGGCGCGTTAAAGGCAACTCGCGCGGACGAGTCCTCGTTTCCCGTAGAAAATCTCGAGGTTTCTTGTGTCTGACAACTGTTTAACATTTCCTTTCGAAAGTACGACCTCAACGGAATATCTCGAGCAATATCTCGCGAAAATCCTCTCGTCTTACTTTGAAATTGACATACTGAGGCGGAAGGGGAGTCAGGTCGGATTAATTGGATATAGAATATCACATGGAGCTCCGAAAACCAACGTTTACTCTCGGCTGTTTCAAATCCCATCTTGAGACTGGACAACATCGAGGTACTTCATCGTTCGGTATTTCACGGTATTAATCAGTACGATAGTTGGCCCACTTTTCGTTACAACCCTCATCATCGAGCGAGCGATAGCACGTCCCTTCTGGCTAGGATTACTTTGCATCTATCTATATATGTATATATATATATATACATATATAGGCACCCTGTATTTTTTCTATTCGAACTAAAAGTCAAATGTCTCGACGAAGTCAAAAAAGTCGAATATCTCGGAGAAGTCCGAAAAAATTAAATATCTCGAAAAAAAAACACATGAATTTAAAAAAAATAACGAAACTAAGCCAACGGTGTTCACAAAAAAAAATCTTATCACCAAATAACAAAATCACTATTTTTCCAAAGTCAAGCACGCGATTTTGCAAAGAAAAACAAGCGTGGAAAAACCGGCACTTCTAAATCGACGTACCATCTACACAAAAGATGTAAAAATAAAAATACAATAGAAGAATAAAACTAGGTTTGTCATCTTCAAAATACCGTTTGATAAATTGGTCCACAATAAAAAAATTGTTTTAATTGGTAAGTGATAAAACCTAGAACCCATGAATTCCGGCATGTCGAAGTGTTATTGCTTCATGTAAGCACTAAAAAGCTTACCCTTCTCTAGGCATGATGCACCAGATATTGTCACCTCAACAAAAAAAAAAAAAACAAAACACCTCTCGAAGCGAAATTGACAAACTGCTGGAGCTTTTTGCCACATGGAAGCTTTGCCTCAAACTATCCCCTTCCCTTCATCATTTTCTCTCTTCCGGCAGCACCTCCCCTCATCCTCACCCCTCGACTTTCCTCTCGCTCTCTTCAACATCAGGAGAGTTTCGTAGGTTAACGCGGGGATGCGGAGGAACCGCAAAGTGCGTACCTTAATAATATTCATTCGGTTGGGCTTTTGCTGTGGATTTCAGTATCTGACCCTCGGCCTTTTGCCGGCGTATAAACCAAACCTACCGCCGAGTTTCGCCACCGCGAGAGATGTAACAGATGTTGCCATAGCAATGAATTTCCCGTATTAATATATGGATATGGGATAAGATAGTCGAGAGAACGTTCCATCTCTGTTTCCCACGAAATTTAGGCAACTATAGGGCATTGCCCATATGTACCAACCACCGTATATATATCGTAGGTACATCCGTATATAAATGTGGAAATGTGTATGCGTGCGCGTTTACGAAGAGGAATATGTTCACCAAGCTCCGACCTTTGCGTACCTCTCGCATGCAAAGTAAACCTATAGGTTGGAGTGGCGAAGGGCAAAAAGAGGCAAGGAAAGAGAGAGAGAGAGAAAGAGAAAGCGAGAGAGAGAGAGAGAGAGGGAGAGAGTGAGAAAGCGAATGAGGAAAGATAACGTTTCCTGGCAATATCTTCAACGAAATTGTACCACCACTGCTCGTGGTAAGAGCCAAGAGCGTTTTACTCGATTCGCCTTGCAATCCAAAGACTCCGGAAGCACACCACCACGAATCTCGGCGAGCTTGCGATACGTTAGTATTCGTCGTTTTCGGTACGATGATGTCAAACGACAAATATGCCTCTGATGACTCTTCCTTTCTCCCTCTTCGCCTGCCAAGCACTTCCTTGTTCTTCCTGTCGTATCTCTCTATCTCCAGCTCTCTCTCTCTCTCTCTCTCTCTCTCTCTGTATATATATATATATATGTCTATCTCACTCTGTATTTACGTAGTGAGCTATCAGACTTCAGCGGTACCAGGCCATAACGTTGAATTTGTCGTGCTGTGTATCATTGCATCCGTTACTACTCTCTCTTACTTTAGATGTATATATATATACATGTATGACGTTGTGTGTATATATTTTGAGGCTGACTAAACATAACTCGGATTGCCATAAGCGGGGACGAGGGAGGCAAATGGCCCTGACGATGTCATCCTTCGCGTCACCCTCGCATCTAGTACTTTCCGAGACTCCGGAAATTCATCAAGCTCCATCCTTCGTATATTCGGGGAATGACTAAAAGAATTCTTCACTGTAAACGTTACCGAAGAACCGCGCAGCTTTTATCTCGCTCCAATTTTATTGGCTCAAATATTTTTGATCGTTGTCTGTTTTGGATGTATGGATGTATGAGTTTTGGATGTATGATCAAAAATAAAAGTCACGAGCACTGAAATATTTATTGCAATTTCAAAAATATTTTCTTAAAACTAGGTATTGAAAGAAACGCTTTCAATACCTAGCTCTGACTATATTTCAATACCTAGTTCTGACTGTCTGTATTTTTGAACATGGAGAAAAAAAAGATTTTTTTTTCCAGCAACACTTTTCACCTCAAGTCTCACCAAAAATCTCTGTTCTGTTTTTAATTTTTTACTCTTTGGAAATTACAGCTAGTTTGCCAACAGGTTATGTTTTTTTTTTTTTTTTTGACAATCATTGCATTACTAAATATTCTCGATTGTGTATAACCGTCACGTACTGTTTTATTGGAGTGTTGCGAATTGTCTGAAATTCAGTATGGGCCAGTGCATCCTCGGTTTATTGTAGAACATTGGTTTTGGCTGCATTTATATCTCGTGACAACAATGCAGGAACTATGCGAATCCCTACCATCACCAGCACGTATTCAGTCGCTTTCTCTCATTGTATGCATTCGTATATATACATACATACATATATATATATATATATATATTCATGGCTCAGTGGATGGTAAAAGGTAATTTTGGAGACGCGCGATTTCGAGGACCGTCCTTTGGAAATTTGGGGGTGCTGATAGCCAACGTTACATCGCTGTAAAGAGCTCGAAACATCCTTACTCCCTTTTAATACATATATATGCAATATATGTGTGACACGTGTATGTCTCGTGAGTGTATATATAATATTTGCTCGGTCAGCCACCCATTTAGCGTTATCTCGTCGTTACACTTCAATCGACATCGCGTCAACGCGGGTCGTTCCTATCTGCCGGGGGTAAGAGGGTTTTGGATACGCCAGTTAATAACAACGAGGAGAAAGCCCGGTAGATCAACCTTAATAGGACTATACGTGTAATCTATCTGGGCTTTACCACTGTGTTATCGAGCTTGGGGAGCCAATGGAAAATTTTCGAAATACTATTGTCCCGGACGAGTCTGCGAATCGCGGCTGAAATTAGTTCTCCCGTGGTCATTGAACCTGTCATAGTTAGGGCGTTTCGAACTGGGATGACAATCGAAAGGCCCATTTGCGGTACGATAAGGGACGAAGAAGAGTATTGAATTTATAGTTCTCTGCTTTCCCGACAGTTATTCGTCTCCATTTTTTATTCAGTCCAATCCGTAGACGTGGGAAATATATTTTTTTCCACCTATTTTGCAAAATGGATACTGTTACTTTTCAAAAATGTATAATCTGTATTTTTCGTAAATTTGGACAGTTTTTCTAATCCCACTTATAAAATGATAAATTCGTTAATGTTACCGTTCGTTATGTACTTCGACATTGGCAGTTTGAGGATTCTTGAAATCAGTCCATGCACGCGTTAATGGCTACTGCGTATTCTGGAAATGTTACATCATCAAGATTTAGGATTACTGATCTTCAAATAAATAGTCTCCTTTGTCGCATTTGACAATCGATTTATGAAATAGTTAAATATTTATTTCAACGACGCGTCAATCAGCGGTTATTGGACAGCTTATTATATATTGAGTTCTTGAATGATCATAAAACAGCCATCATAAAACAGTCGATTTGTCAAGTCAAATGTGAGTTTTCATCGAATTTTGGGATTGCTCGATCACATGAAAATTTCTCATCATCCGTTTTTTTTTTTTTTTTTCGTATTTCTGGATTTCTTTTAGGAAGTTCTAGAATGAATTTCGGAAGGATTCCTGTTCTTTCGTATTTTTGGATTTCTTTTAGGAAGTTCTAGGATGAATTCTCGATTCTGGATATTATTGGCTTAGGAGTACTTGGAGGTACGGAAATCATTTTCCAAATCCGCAAGCTCTCGTTCTCTTCAACCCTCGAGTCTAATGCCACGTGGTAAACTCCCCTGAAACAACTCTTCCAACCGCGCACTATCATAGCGCAGGTACGTTTTTTTTTTTTTTTTTTTAAATCACGCATGGCAACTTCCGACTCGTTTCCTCCAGACCCTTTTCGTCCCTGCAAATCCTACTCGTATTCCTAGCCTTATATATTTTCTTGCTCGATCCTCTCGAAATATTTTCTCGCCGTTATCCACTTACAATAGCCCTGCATACAAAGACACAGAACCTTATCCATACATAGAACCTAAAGGGGCCGCAGGCTCGAGGAGGATCCCATTTCTATTGACCCCATTCCAAACGAGCCGGCAAGTAAAACTTCCCGACTGACTCGCGAGCTTATTCGTACGGACTGAAAATTCGTGCAACACACACTTTTCATAACCCACCCTCACTGTTCAATTTTACTTCCCCCCCGGCCCCTATCCAGCCGTCTTTCGGTCTCGTTTGCCTTGATACCGCGAACATGAAAAACTCGGTGTATTTGAACAATTCTCCCGGGAAATACTCGTGCCCAATTAATGCCGGGGTAAATCGAAACCTTATTTCCTCGTAGGGCAGGTGAACTCTCTCTTGTGGGGGTTCGCGGCAGTTTTATAATCCTCGTTCTTTCTCTTCCCCTATTATTTTCGTGTCCACGATTCCGTCCCACTTACCCTCGTCGCTTTTCCATACCTCCGCTTCCCTCGTCGTTTCTTTTTAATCTTTTTCGTCGTTTTTTTTTTAAATTCTTTTCTTTTTTTTTTCTTTCCGTTGGACAGTACGGAAAACAACGAGAGACGGGAAAACGCAAATGAATACGTAATACACGAAGCATGGCGCGGCGAGAATGTAACACCGGTCGAGGGGGATCAGAAGCGAAGCTGCTAACGAAAAAGAGAGGAAAGTATAAAGGGAAAGAAGAAAACGAGGGAGAATGAAAATTTGTAAGGTTACCTCTGTATTTATCGATGAGGAGAAGATCCAAAGGGCTCAACCCTCCGCGACACGAAACGTAGAGTCGCGCCATTTACGCCCTTAAAACGACCAAAGCCATCGTACTGGTGGAAAAAGAGCAGCGCACTTCCCTATACCCCCGGGAAAAGAAGCACGATAGTTCGGGGGTTTGGGGGGGGGAGGGCCTGAAAAGACTGCTATCCTTTGAAGTTCCGCTTTCCGAAGCAGTGGCGTCACCAAATGCAGCAAACTCCATAACAAAAACATGCTTCCCTCTTTTTAGCCCCTCTCACCCGGACGCTCTCGATTTTTCTCCCGAACTGCAATATCGGAGGGTGGAAAAGCTCGATGTGGAGCATGATAAGAAAATACATAGAAGGACTCTATTTCTACCCTTCTCTCTGTTTGTCCACCTATCCCTCTTGTATCCCATTTTTTTCCAAAACCCCGTACTTTCTCGATAAACTCCCTCACTTTTCTGTGTCGAGATAACTTCACCATTGTTAATGACGAGTACAAAGCTCGTGGATAATATTAATAATGTTAATAGCTTCGAGCCTTTTTCGATATTATTTCGTACGTATTTTGTCACGTTTTTTTTATTTTTGAGACACGGTTATGGAAGGATATCTTGTAACGACGAAAAATAAAAATATTGTCACATTGTTTACCGGAAAATGACATTTTTTTTCTCTTTATTGTAAAATTTTCATTAACAGTCCGTGTTGAGAAAAAAATAATTACGGGGATTCGACATATTTTGAGTCAGGAATAATATGTCCGTTGTTAAATGGAATTGAAATTATTAATGTAAAAGTATGTTGAAAATTACTCGGCAAATATAACGAATTTGAAAATATTGTTTCGGTTTTTAGATACAAATAGCTTGGTGGCGTGTGTAAGTAAAGTATATTTTTACCTTTTATTGAAAAAAAAAAAAAAGAAACGACCTCGAAGTTCCTTAGACGACAAGGGAAACGATGAAACAAGGATGCATGCGTACAGAGAGAAAGAACGATAGAGACGGAATATCAAGCGCCTTTTTCTTCCGTCTAGCCCAGAAACAATGAAACTCCCAATCACATTTCGTATTCCCCGGCCTCTCGGGGGTGGAACAACCCCTTTCATCCCCTAAAGCGTTCGGTGCGCTCTTTCCGGATTCCCCAGGTAGCAAGAGCGGAGACTCTCTTCCCACCTGCTGCTCGTCGAGGCCCTCTCGCCTCGCGAATCCTTTTACATTTTTATAAACCACCTTAATTCGAAACTCGCGCACTGGCATGGGAGAAGAAGCGAATATAAAATGCTGTACTCGTACGCCGCTAGGAAAAAGAATTTACGGTGAAAAATATGCACACACGTATAAAAATCTTTTGTGATGTTTCCGATCGATACTTCTCGTATCCGAAAGTATTTTTATCGAAGAAAAACGCTTTTGTCCTGTTTTATATTCTTTGTCGGGGGTGCTTTTGGTTTTAGTGTTTTTTTAAATAATTTTCAGGATAATTCGACACTTTTTTGTCGCGATTCATCCTCGAAAGCTAGGAAAACTGAGAAACGGTTTTAGGGGTATTTTTTAGGGGTGGTTTCGTTAATTGTTGGGGTTGTTTTTAGTTTTGGAGTTTTTTAAAATAATTTTTTGGATAACTCGACTATTTTTTTTTTTTTTTTTTTTAGCGATTCATCCTCCAAAGTTAGGAAAACTGAGAAACGGTCTTAGGGGTGTTTTTTGGGGGTAGCTGGAGCCACCAGCACGCAGTCGTTCGCAAGAACGGAGAACTCTGCCGAATGTTTTACCGGAGTCCCAGGGTGGCCCCGGGGTATCATGATGATAAATCGTGTGACCAGCAGTTAGGTACGTTAGCTACATACGGCGTACAGCGTCGTACAAAATGCTTCGGGTCCGGGGCCAGCCGGGCTACCGGCTCCGGATTCGTCGGAGTGCCTGGAAAATTATTATTTCAGAATTTATTATTCGACCTAGCTTATGGGCGTGCGAGAAAACCAGGAAATTCTCGCAGTGTGAAAATGTGTAAAAAAGTGCCGGTGCAGAATTATTGCGATCCATTACACCAAACCGGAGAGAAAGGACCCGGAAGAAGAGAGAAAGCCTCGAGGTGGGAACTGCAGAGATAAAGAATGACTCGTTATCACGGTCAGCTGTAGGTTCATTGGTGCGAATGGGCTATCAAAATTGTTCGTATAATTATAACAATAATCAAATATAATTATGCATAGGTATTGCTTGAAACAGTAATATTGAAGGTCTTTTCACGATTTTCGAAAAGCAATTTTCATCCAATAGCTCTCAGGATTAAACAGAGTTATAAAGTATAGACTGTGTTTTAAAAATTCTTGTGTGTCATCCTGATGAATGACATCCCACGTAATTATTATTTTGCGAAGCTAAATTAATGATATTGAATTTTAGACAAAGCGAATCAAAATTACGCTTTGTCTAAAATTAAATACAGTATGGCAGGAACATGGACGACGAAACTCAGACTTTCAGAACTAATCCTCTTTTAAACCCAAACAAACTAATCCATGCTTTCATCGAACAGGATGTAGTAGATTTTATTTCAAATTCTCTGTTGCATTTTTTTTAACAGCGGCCTACTTATGGCATTTTTCTATTCGAACGAAATGACAGTAACTCAAAAGTTGTTTTTGTAGATGTAGAAAAACTGCTGATAAAATGTTGGATGACATAAAAATAGTAGAAATAAAACCTAATTAAACATAAATAGAAGGAAAATCCAAATGGGAAAAATAAACCTGAATAAAAAATAAAATAAAAATATGAGAATTCAGAAAAGAATTTTTTTGCACGACAACGATGAAAGCTTCAACATTAGTTGATAAATCGCCGACTGAAAAAAGACCCGTCGAGACAATGATGGTACGAAAAATTCCTTGCTTTTTCACACAACGTCAAAGCTGCTCTGGCTTCGAAGATACATAGGCATACAATATATTCCTTCAATTTGAAATAGACATCGAAAGCATGCTCGGTACGAATCGTACGTGGATTATTTCAATCGAATCTCTTCTAGCTTGTCTCTCACAAAGCAAGCGAAAAATCGAGATTTCGTATCACGTACGTATTTCTTTGCAATATCTCCTCCAATCATTCCCCTATTTCCAGCGTTCCGAATCTCGAGAGCAAAACGAGGAAGCCAAACAAAAAAATACTCCTGCACTGCGACGAAATGTATTCAGGCAGGACAACTTATTGGTTCGTGAAAGCATAAAAGTGCCAAGGTACAGAATTCTCCTTTCGAGATCGCTCGAACCGTTTGATTATTGAAATCTATCGTGCATGAATACATTTTCAAACAAAAAATAATGAACATCAAAATGATTAAAAAATTGGATTTCAAAGTCTCCGGTTAGCTAATTTGATTAGTTATAAAATTCAAAGGTAAAGGGGATACTGCAATACTTTAATAAAAAGAACTTAATTTAAGGAAGAAGATTAATTTAATAAAAGGGGTTTAATAAAATTGAGGGACATATTAATTTAATAAGAATAATACATTTCATTACCTCCGATAAATAAAATGTACGAATCTTTGAAGATTCATTAAGGGGAGGTGTAATCAAATCTGTCTATGAATATGTTAGATGCAAAATGATATTCGCAAATTCTATTGTGTATTTATGAATAATTTTTTTATATGAGGGTTAGATTAATGTTTTTATAAAAGTAATCTTTAGTAGGAAAGGGTAGCAGTTATCAGGAGCTGTTAGTACAGGGTTACGTATACCCCTACTTTCCTTCCACCTCCATCTCTCGGCAGCTGATTACAGGGCCTGAGAAAACCGGAGATATAGTGGTAGATCGTTCTTGGTAAACACCAAAGGCGATCCTAATGACTGATTTGAACAGAAAGAAAAATCGTTTGAACCCCTTACACGTATAGCGATTGCTATCGGCAAGTCTGACAGTTTCCTAGACAGCCTTTGAGACTTTGAACGAAATGATTTTGGAAAGGCAATGATCCGCGACAAGATCTTCATTCGTGTGAGCTTATATTTATATAAAGTTGATGTTGATACATTTATATAAATTTGATTAAATTGATTGATGCTAAAAACGGTGCGAATTCTGAAAATACTATACTGAATTTGTAAAACAAAACAATATTTATTTGAACGATGGATTAATCTGTAATAATTGGAAAACACAATGAATATTGAGTTTTGAAATATTTATTGATAATAAGACCATCCAAAGGTGTTAATTAAATTTCAAAATTGATAAATTATTTTATTGAACGTTTTTAATGGTTGTACAGTCACTGAAAAAAAAAATCTTTAATCAGCACGCGCCGGTATTGTCGAATTTGATTTCGAGTGTTATCGAAAGTGTAAAATCAAGATTACGAAGTATTAATTAATTATTAAATTATCTATATGTAGGTTAAAAACGTCGACTAAATTTTTGCTCGACAGTCCATTCTGCAGTACCTTCAAATGATGACGGTTAGGCCGTTTCGAGTGCCAGCAACGGACATGTATATAGTAGGATGTGTACGAGGTGGAAAATACGATGAGACGAGATAGGGGTGCAAGCCCACAGGTTCGTGTACTCGTGGGAGACCATAGCCGGGTTAACCTCACACCGTGTTCTTGATAGCTACCGCGATCCTATCCGACATCCTTCCTGAACGTAAAGAGGGTTGAGGATGACAGAGGACTGATGCTGTATTACGTATATTCGCATATGTACGAGTGTAGCGTCTGTGTATATATTAGAGCAGATGTCACGAATAGGCGAGTAATCGGCGACCTCGATTATTCTCGAATATTCAGACGAAACAAGAAGAAAGATGGAAACAGTATATTTACAAGTGAATTTTAACAATTTAAAAGCATAAACCTAATTATATCATATAGCAAGGTTCCACTGTCAATCAATCAGCATTTTTCAATACTTGAAAATTTAGCTGCGAATTCTCCAATGAAATGGACTGTGATTGATGATTTTTCAAAGTCAACCGGACCCAAACAAACTCAAACAAAAACACTTCAACTGGAAGTACAATGACGATTTATTTGTCTATTTTTACAATAACCATTCGGCCCAACGCTCCCTTTCAGACTGCACGGATTCTCAGACCGGGATTATCCTAAATTCTCAATGATCAGTGGTGGTTCTTTTTTTTTCTTTGAGACCGGCAGTTTTACACGATGACCTCTTTTCTCGGATAAAAGAGAAGCACAGACGATTACGGTGAACTTGAGCCCAGCTTGTGTATCGCTGAGTAGCGAACGGAGTGCTGATACAACAGCCACGTGAGCTCGAGCTCAAAGAAAACCGGGACTTTGCGAGTGTGGAGTTGGGGTCTGTGGTTTTGCTGACCACACGCTACTGTACGAGGAATCCTCAGGTCAGTACTGATGCTATGCGGAAAATGCGAAGAGAGAAGGAAGGAAGGGGCCACCAATGCATCAAGCTCTTCTCTTTCATACTCCCCGCCTATCTTTACCACCATCTTTTTTTTCATTGCTGTATCTCCTCTCTTCTCCCTTAACCTGAAAACCTCTGTAGCGAGTTTTCTTCTCGCGTCATCCCTGGTTGGTGACCACCTTCGCAAATCCAGCTAGCGATATACAGCCTATTGAACTGGCTAACGTCGGGCGGGACGTACGTTTGTTCGAATGGCTGAGAATGTGCCCACATTCGCGGTGAACTTTCCAACCGGATTTACGGAACATCAAAGGGCTTTAATTTTTTTCTCCCTTTAATACTGCATGGTCAGTGGATTCAGAACTGGAAAAAGAGTATCCTCTTTCAACGATTCACAATGATAGCAGCGAGTGAACTGCATTCAAGATGAACCTGAAAGGAGATTAATGTCCGGCGAATCAGTGAAAATCACAATCCCATTGAATTTCCTTTTGGATAGCGAAGTACGGGGAAACTGCTGAAAGCTAGTGCAGATGAAAACCCAGCCAGCCGGATGATTATGCTGGTTTCCATCGGTAAAACGTGAAACGGAGACTGTCGCGATGACTAACTTTGGTAACTGTTGCGCAACTTCAAACGTTCATCCATCAGACTAATGCAAATCAACAAACTGCCGGAGCAACTTCTCCTCCAGTTGGAATTTGCGAATGTCTAGATAACTATGTGGATGCGGATGGTGCATCATCGATAAAACGTAGCAATAATCATTTACACTTCCGGAATATTTCTCAATAGACGCGTATCTCAAGGGACAATGAATTCGTTCGTAGAATATTTACGAGGAGTTCTCCTTTATCCTTTCAGCAAAGATTCCCCAAGGTCTTTTGTGACTGGCAGCATTGAAAAACGGTGAATGTTTCACACTCTCAGCCTCTTGTGTCTGTCATCACCATTGGGCGTCTGAAATCCTCGCAAGCTCCCGACCATTTTTGTCGTCCAACAATGGAAGGACGACGTTTTTTTTTTTTTTTTTTTATCGGTGTTCGACAGTCCACCTGAAGACGGAGAGTCGGAGAAAAAAATCTATCCCGGTATAAGTAGTTTGATCGGGGATCCAGGAAGGGTGGGAAAAGTGGCTTTTGGCTAGGAATTGTGTGGAAAAGCTCAGGCGACGAGGGGTTGTCTCGAGGATGAAAAACGTTGCGAGACGAGCGAAAAAGTAAGAGTAGCGGGTTGGGGACGAAGAAAGAATGAAGCGTGTGAAAGAGGAAGAATACTTCTAAGAGTAAGAAAGAGAGGCAAGTTGGAGCTGGAAGCGAAATGGAAGAGATGAGCTTGAAAAGCTACATTCGGCAGGCAAGGGGACTCAATCGAGTGGGATTAAACCTTCTCGATTGCTTCGAACTTCACACGAGCAACCTTCTACTGTCCCACTTGAATCTCTCGGTCGACAGTGCAGCTGCCTTCGTCCTATACTCATCGTCGAGCCTTATTTTCTCCGCTCGATACTCCCTCACCGATTTCATTGTCTCAAGCAGGATGAAAAGACATTTGATGGTATTACCTAGCTATATGACGATCGCACTCTGTCGTACCTTCGCAGTTTCTGTATCAGGCACACTTCCTCACCGAGCTCTCCATCTTCTTTTATCCCTCATCCATTGCTACCTCGTAACATTACTCCACGGCTCGTTCCCGGTCACCAAGATTCCTCGGCCAGTTAATTGGACATTTTTTATTGTCAATTTGTGATTGAGATCGGAGGTGGAGGCGCCTTTGTCGTTAGTCCGCGAAGCTACGATCAAGAGTATTTTCTCAATGGAATCAGATGGGATGACATACGAGAAGTGCCAGAGTGACTAAAGAAGTTGGTTGAGAAACGACGGCGGTGGCATCTCGGGCAAGAAACTGGGTATGAGCGAATCCGAAAAGGTGCTTTGTAGACTCGCATTAGAGCTTCTTTTGTCCCTTATCGTCAAGCTGGAATACTCCAACCTTCTCCTTCTCCCTCTTCTCTCCTTCCTCTTTTTCTTGCGCCACGAGATTTTCAGAGCGTCGCTTCAAAACGTTTCGTTCACTTCCGTTTTCATAGCTCCAAGAAGAGCATAATAGTAAACCACAGGAGTTTCCTCACTTTACCCCCGAATACTTCTACCCTCGTTGATGGTTTTGCCTTTGCAGGTTCTTTTGTGGCTTGTAGTCTGGATTATGTGCACAGAGGGCGAATGAAACTCGAAATGAGCTTCTACATAGCACATGGATACATCGACGTTACCCTCGATACTGTCTGGGCTCTTTTTGTCACGAGATAAGGTCACCAAGTTGATGAGTCAAATTCGATTAGCTTGGCCCAGAAAGCAGACGTGCTTCGTGATATTTGCGTCCAAACGTTCCAAATAACAAAAAAAACCTCTTCTACGTACATACAAATGATGGAGGAATCCTCGATCTTCAATTTCTACTGCCACATTCGCTTTTCTCTGACAGCAGCCATTAATATGATCCTCATCAGACTTTGAACTGCGGACCAAGGAATGCCCGAAGCACGATTTAATCAATTCATAAAGGTCCGTGATAATTTATAGCGGTTTTGATAAGTCCGGATTCAGATTCCACCACACACTGGTGACCGAAGGCTGGCTCGACAAGCGAGGCTTTTTCTGCTGGCTGTGACAGGAAAAAAGAAACGCTGTCCACCAAACTGAGAAGTCACATCTATCAACCGTGTGTTCGTGTGACGAGCCTTTAGAAGTACAGAGGACGTAGTATATAAACGACTCGTTGTCTCTCTTACGAAAAAGTTAAAAAGCACCACGACTACGAGGATTCCAGCTTCAGAGCACTCTCTGCACTTGTTTTTTTTCTCTTCTCTACACGCCTGCGCCTGTTCCGTCTTCTTGTAATACGCTTGTACGAAAAAGCTCTAAAATATTAAGCGCGCAATTACCGGGCCCATTCACCGCGTGATGCATCACTTAGACCGAGCCTGGCCGTTTGTATGACGAAAACTTCAGAGTGTGCGAGCGAGAAAGGGTTCTTCTCGGCTGCCGGAGGGGATGGAGTGGAAAAAGAGATGGACTTTGCCCATCTAGTACTCGTATTCTCTCTCTATCGCTCTTTGTTGCCTTCTTCGTCCAGATCTTCCATCGTCGCTCCATTCACCCCAACTCCAACGCGCTGCAGACTCAATGCGATGATAAAAAGCTCGCACATGCCGAAGATGAAAAGCTTTCGCGCGACTGAGAAAAATATACAGTCTGTCTGTGCCGAGGCATGATAAACAGTTGAACAAAAAAAAAAAAAGAAATGAAGGCTCGTCGGCGCCAGAGTTGGACGTTGGAAAGAACCCCACAGACACGCGGTGTGAGACATCTCGGCAGGAGTTTGTAACAGGTACGAACGGGTGATCGTGTTTCTCCTTCAGGACGAAATCACTCGTTATCTGATTCCGAACGTTTGAACATACCGTGGTTGGTAGATAGAGGACATTGAGCATCATCGAATATAGTTTATCGTTCAGGTAGGTTTTTGATAATGTCCGGTTGTACAATCAGGTGGAAACGAGCTATGCGAGGAAGTCTTGCTGAAAGATACTTCCTCCTAGACTGATACCTAGCCAGGAATGGACATTTTTATCGGATCTCTAGTCGTTGCCGTCATAGCCGTTGTTGCGTGTTTTTCGCGTCAAGGCAGGATACGAATGCGTATATGTATATGTATTGCCTTAGCAGGATACGAATAGCAGGAAGTGTACGTGAGACGTAGAACTATTTCGGGAGCTTGGTGGTGCTTTCTCATCCCTGAATCTCTTCACCTCGTCGTTGCTACCTGATCCTACGTATACACGTACGCGTCGAAGTCGAGGCTACGCTGGTAGTATTTAGGTATGAGAGGATATACCTGTACATTATCCAGCAGCCATTTCACTGGTAACTGTGGGCGAGGCGACAAGAGAAGTACGACGGGGGCAAGGGTGAACCGAGTTTACGGGCTGCTCCATCACGCGAGAGCTTAGCTTATCTCAATGCAACAACGTAGTATCTGAGGCTTCCGTCTCCGGCTCGCGACTACGGGCCTCGCCGGTTCTCTCCACCTCATCTCGGAGCCCTCCTTGCCCTATGGTGGTTCCGTATACTATCCGCGTGTTTACACCGTTCTTGTCCTCGATCCTGTTGTCTCTACTCTGGTTCCACGTGAACCAGCAGATACCGCTTCGGCCACGAAATTCTCGGTTCTTCTTCACGTCCCGGAACTATGACTCCCACTCTATCCCAATACCTCATACTCCCTCGCTTTCACTGGATTCGCGTTCAGCTCAACCCCCGTTCCATACTCAACTAATTCGCGGTCAAACCCGTGCGCTTCCTCGTTATCCAGCCACCGGCCACCGCTAAAAGCCCATCTTCCATCCTCATCCGTCGCTCGTGTACCAGCGATATTCGTCGTATTAAGAGGCTAGCGTGTATACGAGAGAGTTCCTCAGGTTTAGAAAGTTCTGTCGAAGATTAAGCGACGATTTATGGTCCAGCTCGGAGCCAGTAGATTCCCCGTATAACCTCCACACCCTTTCATGAAGCAACCACCACCTATCCCTGACTGATTTAGTCTCTGCACTCCCTCCACTCCAACGGCCTGGAAATACACGACTAGGCTCCGAAACCCCCTTCTACCGAAGCTAACAGGGACTGGGTCTCCACCACTGGTCCAGCCAAGCGCTTCCCCTTGCACGAAGCTCTACCAGCCTCCGGAACACCCTCTCTCCCTCGCTGGTCACTGTTCTCCCATTGGCTGGGGGTTATTGTGGTCGCTTTATGGGAGAGGAACAACGTTTAATCGAGTGGTACAGTGATAACGTTTACTACCGGCTAGTACCGGTTGTCATCGTCATGATGGCGGTGGTAACGATGGTGCTGATGGTCCTCTACACGCTCGCTGGAATAATGACCCGGTGCTTGAAACATTTGGCTTTGGTAAGCTCCTTGTTAGTCTCGCTGGGAAAAGAGCTCGTCGATTTCGTTTATCGCCGATTCTTCTACCGTTGTGTCACTCTCGTTCCGGATGAGGCGTTCCACTTCTCGATTCAACCGGATCGTTCCGTTTCACAAGCTTCGACTCTAGATGTAACGAGACCATCGCTATTCCCATTGGGATTCCGATGTGCCAATGATCTTCAACCGATCCACAGTTCACTTCACACTGCAGAAACATCGCTAGACGTAAGACGTAAACCCTAGGGTACATCACTTCGCCTTGGCCTTTTCAGGCTCTAGCCGTTTCATTTATGAATCCAGAAAGAATCAACTAGCTGTCATGCACTTGTATATCGTTTTGTGACGTCTGTTTCATCAGCGCGTAATCCCTTTTTCCTTTTTCTCCACCATTCTCCATCACCTACGACCAGCTTCTCATATTCAAGTCCGTTCTGTCCTCTCCACGTCACAGCGTATCAAGGTATGGACACAAGAATATATCCCAGCTTGGACTTAACGTCGGTTGTTGGAAAAGTCACATGATCTAAACGCTCGAATTGTACGTGTACATTCAGCTGGTCGAGATGGCCTCCTTCCAACAGAGCGTGTGATCTTTCTCCAAAAGCACGACTTGAAAGAGCCAACTCGAGTCTAGATACAGAGCTAGATTATTGTAGAATACTGGTCTTCAACAAAATTGCTGTAGTGCTTATATATTTGATCCCTCAAACTCTAGACTCTCGGCCCTTTTCATCCACGTCAAGTGAGTGCGATACGAACGGTTGGCACGGGAGAGGGGAGAGCAAGAGACAGAGAGAGAGAGAGAATGGAGCAAGGGGCTGGCGGAGGGGGCCTTAGGGAATATATCGTATAGCAGGGTACTCCCACACTTTGCGACAACGTCGTAAAGGACGACGTGCTGCTTCTGGACTCGGTAGACACTGGACACCACTTACGTCGTGCAAACAATTTTTTTTCCTCTTCTTCATCCCTCCACACGACCTTCTCATCCGACTGGATACACCGGCCCAAGGGAAAGAGTGAAAACGAGAGCGTGGGCTTACACATGACCGTGGATCAGGACGATGTACGTACAACATACAGTGGACATTTTTTTTTTTGCATACATGTTCGTTTGTGTGCACAAGAAAATCCACCCCTTCCGAGTCGAGACCTGAATGACTTGTCTCGTTTATAAAATGCATGGGATTTCTTTACCACTCGCTTACTCGTTCCTTCTTTGCGAGTACGTAATGGTGGAAGGTTTTCCTCTTTTTATTTTCGAGCACCCTGCTCTAACATTGCGTATTTAAGTCTTTTCTTCCAAAGATCCAAAGTAGCAAGGAGTCTTTGAGACGCACCAGACCCGAATGGATCAACGATGAATGAACCGGTTTCCGTTGAATCTTCTACACCAGTCATGCTTCTTCGTAACGCCCTGAGGTCAAAAGGGCTCAAAGCTTCACAAATAAGAGTAATCGATCAAGTCGTAGAAGAAAAATGGACGTTAATGGCGTTTCGAAATATTTTTCTGTACGTCGGTCTATTACGAAGATCGAAGCAACAAGGTCCAATCTCGGAAGAAACTTAATCCTGGACAATCCTGACATTCGGTGTGACTCGTTAAAATCCTTGGGGCATACGGTTGGGGGACTTCCACAGAAGAGAATGAAATGACTCGATGTGTACGAGAGAATCTATCTCGTCGTGTGCACCTTCGAACCGACACACGGGCAAGCACAAATGGTGTAGTATGCTTGAAAAAAGAGAATAGTATTAGTTCGACGATGGAGTCTGAGAGTGGTGGTGGTAGAATGCTTCAGGTTGTCGGAAGCTTGAAACGAAAAACGCAAAAGAGAAGACCCTGGGGAGCTGGCAGCTCGTTACGTGAGACATGGTCTCTTTTCCCCGACCCCCCTTCACCATCCACACCACTTCTTCCTCCCACTCACCTACCTCTACCCTTATTTTCTCTCTCTTGGCTTCTATTCTCGCTACTTCGCACTTTTTCCTTCTTCTCTTCACCAGTACCCCGCCCCTCCCTCGCCCCTCGGGCCTTTTTCCTCCTCTTCACGTTTCATCTATCCTTCTGCCTCTTGCAGACTGCGTCGTGGCTTCGCTAGAAGCACGGAGGTTTTTCCCCTCTCCCGTAGCTTTCCTCCTAGTTCCCAAGTTACACGTACATTCACACTTCAGCCCTTCTTCTAGGCCTCACCTTCTCCTTCGTGCGCTCTCGCAGTGCAGTGGTCTGAATAATGTCCTAGCCCTCTCGTCGCAACAGTTCTCCTTGCTTCCATCGTACACGTTGTGTATCTTTTACATGTATGTTATATGGTCACAAACACCATTCGGGCTGTTATATCCAGGGATGGTCGAGTTTATAGCTGTATGAAAGTGGGTGGAGATGGAGAGGGGTGGTGGTGGTGGTGGTAAGAGTCGGTCTCTGCTTCTGCTGCCTCGTACGTATCGCTACTCAGTAACAAGTGGGTATTATACGAGGCTGGGAGCTGTTGCCGACGTCGACTCTCTCTCGCACTCTATATTCTCTGTCTTTCCTTCTCTCGCTCTCTCGCTTTCACTGTTGCACCCTTCAACTCCCGTTCACCCTCTCTTCTGGTTTTTCCAACGAGCCGTGTCCCTTCTATAGCTATATATCAACGCACCCTTCGGCTCCTGCCGACCCACCCTCAGCCCCTCCTTCGGATTCTCCGGCTTCCTTTATTCTCTCCTCCCTTTCTTCGTGTGACCACGAGTGTGTTAGTGATCGTCTCGGTTAAGGGCTTCTCCCATTGCCAATGGCGATTACGTCTTATGTGCCGAGAAGTGGCTGCTGAAAAAGAGGAAGGCTGTGAAACGAGGAGATCTAGAGAGACGGAGAGAGACAGAGAGAGGTAGAGCTCAACGAGCTTTAACATCCAACCCCCTTAGCAATGGATCCAACCGTAGAAAACTACCCTCCAACGATAAACATTTTTCTCCTCGGTCTTTCACAAATGTGGGAAGAGTTCGCACGTATGTGTTACTCGTAGATTGTTACACCACGAGTGTGGACCAACGTGAAGCCACGACAATAACTGACCAAAGAGATATAAAAGGTCCAACCACAGAAATCCGAAAGAAGAATAGGTATATATATATATATATATATATTCGTATATATTCATACATATGTGTTTACGTGGATGTATGTACACATACTTTTTGGAGAGATAGAATGAAAAAAGGTCAATAAATGCTTTTGGCTAGTGACAGAATCAACTGATACAATTCAAACTTACGACTATCAACAGCACTTCTACATGGTTTATTTGTACTTTAGACAAGTGTGGGACATACTGATTCTTGTAATCCTGGTAGGTGAAATTCGCTGTCATTCCGGGATATTTTGGCTCTGAAGAAAATCGAAAGACTCTTGTCTATTTGATTGTCATTTATCATTTACATTATATCGGATACTGAGCGAATAGAGCAGCCTTAAGGTAACCGTGCCAATGCTCGGACGAGTCCCACTGTGCGGACATTAGTTGGAACGTGTCGCTGTATTAGCAATATACATGAAAAGTAACGAAATTAATAAATCATAATAATCATAATAATAAATAAATAACAATAATAACACGTGCAAACATTGAAACACGAAAGTGTTCGAACAAAGGGACAATGCAACAATTGCTATCTAAATTATGGTACAATTTGCTATTATTCAACATTTTAATACACGTAACGAAAAATATTCAATTATCCGGTGTTCAATGTATGCATTCTGAAAAATAGAATTTACGAACTTGATGGTAGTTCCGGTAACTGTCTTTAAGACCGATCCTTAAATGAATAATGAATTCTTCAACGTCAAAAATTCTTAACCGTCCTGAACATTAGTACCGTTACCTTAAGTATAGCTTATGGCGACTGGTTGTAACAGGAACAGAGGTAGATAGTAAGAGATGGTCGGAGGATACGAAGGAGGTGGTTTACTCCTTCTCTGGGTTTCTCGAGTCATCGTCCCGTGAAAAATCTGTCCAGAGGTTGGAAACGTCGCCATCTCTTTTCCTCATTCTTCCTTGGCCAAAGTCAAGACTCTTGGATATGGTTTGTGGAGTAGAACTTTCTGGCATTACCCAGCATCGCAGGAGAGACACGAGCAACCGAGAAGGGTGGCAAAATGGCGATGGGGTAAAATTGGGGCAAGGCAGGAAAGAAAAAAGCGAAAGGGAAAGAGAGAGAGAGAGGGAGGAAAACAGGATTCCGCGCCTGACGTGCATTCCTATTACTTTTTCAAACGCGAGAGGGTATCTAGACGCGCACAACATTCCCCCCCCCCCCCCTCCTCCCCCGCCCTCGCCAATCCTACATCCCCGATGTCTTTCCACCCTTGATAACCAAGGGCAGTTTCTACGAACACCCTCGTACCAACCCCGTCCAGCTCGCCCGCCATTTTATGAAAATTGCAAAATCCAGTTGCACAAGGAGGATTTACGGGTGAAATATGTTACCGTAGCCATATCGCCGATTAATCGTCGTTATTTTAATTCGAATCTCCGACGTTCCCAATGCGAGGACTACCAGATGCTCCCATCGCTTGACACTACGACCTCGATATATCTACATATTATACAGTCCCAATTAATTACTTTTTGGCTTCTCTCGATAACGCTGGAGCGTTATATGGGCAATAATTTCCTGTTGAGGGTAGCGTTTCGTATTCGGCCAATCTGAGCTCCAATCTGAGCGAATTTTTGTAGCCAACGAATGGTGGAAAAAAATCGTTTCGAAACCTCCAGCTGGTAACTTTCTCCATGCATGGAATTATTAATCCACAGCCTTCATCAATCAAGTATTTAATCGGTGACTAACCTCATTTGAGGACATTTGACAAAAAAGATGATAGGATTTAGATGGGACGATTCAACGTGGAAGAGCGTATATTCTGAATGCCGTTGGTCTTCAGTAAGCAGAGAGAGAGAGAGAGAGAGAGAGAGAGAGAGAGAGAGAGAGAGAAAGTGAGGGAAAGGGTGGCAGGAAGGGTAAGAGCAAGTTAGCAAGCGAGGGCGAAGTAGCGTTTCGACGCTTCGAAAGTGGGGTACAATTAAAATTAGCGCAATTCAGTCACTTCGGGTCGGTTCCCGTTGAATCCACGGCGCTCGGCGTCGCTCGCTCGGTAATTCGCGTGCCTGGCATTTATATTATTAAGCCGCATGAAATTTCTCACCCTCGTAGCGGCGCTTAAAGCTGCGCAGTCACTATTCCCGTGTTACCCCCTGCTTTCGCTTCGATGCGTTCTCTTCTCTCTCTCTCTCTCTCTCTTTCTCACCCCCGCTCTTTCACACGCACATACACACACACATACAGACACATCAGTGATACGAACTCTGCACGTTCATCTCTTTTGCCCTTTACGCTCGACCAGGGTCCGTCCCCGTTTCAAATGTCCTCTGTGTACGACCTTTCTCTCTCTCTCTCTCTCTCTCTCTCTCCCACCCCTCTCCATCTTTCACACACCCTTGCTCTCTCAATCTCCCGTCGACGAAATAATCCCGTGACCGTTTTGACAGTGAATTATACCTAATTGTGCTTATTACGAGGACGAGCGAGAGAGCTTCATTATTCCCTATTCTCCCACCACTCGTGCTGGCTTTCGAACCCTAGATGCAAAAGCCCCGAACCATTCGGTATTATGTGCAACAGCAGAGCTTCTCTCTCTCTCTCTCTCTCTCTCTCTCTCTCTCTCTCTCTCTCTCTCTCTCTCTCTCTCTCTCTCTCTCTCTCTCTCTCTCTCTCTCTCTGTCTCTCTTTCTCTTTCTATCTCTTTCTCTCCCTCTCTCTTCCTGTCTCTATCGCTCTGGACCATCATCCCCATCTATCGTCGCATCTCTCACATCCTCTCCTCTCCTTCTTCTCTCTCATCCTCGATTGCTCGACGCTTCGTGTAGCGATACGAGATTTCACGAGCGTCACGTCGCGCACAACGAGCCGCGTATGCATTATTACGTTTTCCATTGGTGTTTCTCACCTATTTGGCCCCCACAATCCGTCCTACTCCCATTATTACTCATGATCGTCACTTCTTTCCTGACGTTTCTATTGACCCATTCAGAAACCTCTGGCAATTATTGGTTTCAATAATGCCGAGAGTTTCGGAGAGAATTTTCATATGCGGCGAAATTTACAGAGATTAATTGTGTTCCGTTAATCATACGGGAACGGAAGTAATTAATGGCATTTGTTATTCATTATACAAGTTAATGAGATTCAATGCAAATGCTCAAGATGTCTGAATGAGATTTTTTAACTTATGAACATGCGCGAAAAGTTCCAGAAGAATTTATTAAAACTTGATTTTTAATTTGATGGTTTCATGGCTTAGGGAAGATTTGGTATAATTGCAAAAACTGATTGAAGGATTTCTGTGAAAAATCAGATTTTTTTGTTTATTTTATTCATTTTATATTTGGACGGTTTAATATGTTTTGTTATTACATGACTGGCTTATCTTTTATTATGTTCGATAATTTGTTAAGTGTATTATGAAATTCTTTTTTTTAATAAAAAATAACGATCATTTTTTAAAGCTTGCCAGTTTCTTAATTTTTCAAATATCATAATACTCATTCATTCCAAGGTTTTAACTGAGTATAACTGAATTTTTAAATTAATTTAGTAAATTTAATTCAACTTGGTTAGACTAACTTAGTTGATTTAAGTTTCGTTAACTATTTAATTTAACTAATTAACAGGTTTAACTGAGTTTAATGAATATTTTCATTTTTCGTTTGGAAGATTTAGAATTAATTTGGCCCTCTACAACGATTGGACATTCAACAACCGCGTTTTATTGTTCATAAAAATTTAATAAAAATAAATAAAAATGTTTAACATCCTAGCTTCCTCGACTCAACACTGACATCGGAAAAATAGATCAATTATCATTTAATAATGCACTAATTGTGAGAAACACAGTCTTTTGAAAAAGACTTGGTCGTGATTTTCGAAAAAATCATTTAAAAGCTCACAAAGTTTTATAACAAATAGTTTGAAAGCTCACCTTTGGATGTGTTCTTCTGGGAAACGCTACCTTCGGGTCGATCTGCAACAAAAATAATACGAATACTTATAATCATCGACGATAATTCACGTTAATAAATATTCTTTAATATGGCAAAAAATTCACGATAAAATTGGAAAATAAATGAAAGCTGACGACGAGGGGTAAGAAAGAGCTGGAACAGACGTTTCTTTTTCCGAGCTGACTCGTCCGCTATCTCGTGGAAATGTGACATCATCCCCTTGCAATTAATTATCCGTGGAGTCGGATGAAAAGCAAAAACCAGAGTTCTCCAGTAACGGAGTGAAAAAAAAATGAAATTACACGCTGGATGATTGATCTCTAACAATGTAATCTGATGAAAGTAAATTTTAGAACAATTCATTAGCCATTTGAATTTTTCGAAATTCTCGATTTTCTCAGTTTTTCACTGTTTCCCTCTTGGAGAGGAGGAGCAATTCTGTTTTTGACGTTTTCTCTCACCCCTCTTATTCTCTACGTTGAACCGAACTCTCGGAACTCTGCACAGCTTTATAACCTCACACTGTGCCAGTGTAAAACGAAAAACACGTTAGTCTTTTTTTTTTTTAAAGAGAAAATAACGAAAAGCTCAATGCTATCGTAGAACTAGCAGTCGTAGTTGTTTGGAAAGCCACGACGGTATACAAGCCGAGGGTCTAACTCCCTGGACGCATCATCCAGAAAGGGCGGAAACTGTGGAATCCCAGCGCAACTTCCGCGTAAATTCTCCAACTCCCTCATTTATCTCTTTTTATCTTAATTCCGTTCGTTGTCTTTTTACTTCCTTCACATTCACGCACACATACGTCTGATTCAGTTTCCCTGTGGAAATTTCTCGACTCTTCGAACTCAAGGATACGTATTACTCATCACGGTTATTTGCGACGTATGTACGGTGGTGAGAATATTTCGAAATTTCGGCCGTTCAAATAATCCGACCAACATTCGATGTGTGGTTTCAAAGTTTTCGAATTATACGGAATATAAAAAAAAAAAAACGAATAATAAAAAACTAGCGAAGACATAAAACGGATGTGAAATAGACGTTTTCACGTCTCCTGATCACGCGACAAAACATCACTAAGATAAAATATCCCCAGGAAGCTCAGAAACAAAAAAACCCAAACAAACGTAGAAACACACGCGAAGAAACCAAAACAATCCCAAACAAACCCAAACAATGATGTTTT